>JAWQRJ010005700.1:0-10066 GCA_033557515.1 Diorygopyx duplodentatus | reverse complement strand
AGAATTACCAAAACAATACAACGACATGTTTACCGGCAATCTTCTGAACCATAGAAGATGAAGGCGAGAAGAAGACAAGTATGCCAAACAAGACATGGTAACCTATCAGATATAGAATGAAGGCTGTCATGTCAACGGTCGTCATGTCAATAATAACCTATATGAAACTATGTACAAATTTTCCATTTACTTCAATATACTGTCGAGAATGTTAGTTGAACCTAACGAAACGTTCAGAAATAATATTGTTTTATTTGGAGAATAGCGAAAAAACCATAAATTTTAAAATATTAAATAAGAATCGCTATAAATAAAAGTGAAAAAGAAAAATATATGTATATATATACATATATTATATACAATGTATATATATATATACATTCCGGGACACTATTTTTCTTCATTTAATTTCCTTAAAAATTACTACCATTAGGTTAAATGTAAATATATATATATACATTTTCAATTAAATAAACATTGATTTAGAGATTTGTAATACTTTATTCATACAACGTTAACATTTATATACTACAATAAATGGTTCGCATTGAGAACACATGTTCAGTCAAAAAACTTAAATACTTAAAACAAAACAAACTGAAACATTTTAATTCATAGATACAAAATAATATTTAATAATCGAAACATGTATTTTTAAAACGAAAAGCTTTAAACTCTTTATTAACAGTTTTTAATAAAAACAAATTATTTCTGTTTGCAACACGATATTATTAAATGTTGCTTAAAATGTTCCATTTTAAAAGTGCTATTGGGAAAGAATTTGAATTTGATTGAATTATTGTAGAACTTGACGGGACAAGTCTATAATAATTAGTCTCAAGTTCCAAATAACTCGCAAAACTTACTCGTAAATAAATCAAATTGTATGGAAAATTCCTCTTGCGATTGTACAGGCGATGAGAAGTCTGAATTTTTGCATTTAGTTTTTAACTCATGAGCATGTGCTACTCTAATTTTTAATATATTAGTTAGTATTATAGGATCTTAATCGGAATTTATTATGTTCAAGAGTTTGTGTATCGATGTAGGGTCCTTGGAATGGACTTTTTAATTTATTTATTTTTTGTAATTTAGAATAAACTATCATTCCTACTTTAAATTCTTTTTCAGAACGTTTTTCATTTATTTTGTCTATCCATCTTTAATACCAATGTAATACCAATGTATTAGTCAGAAGTAATCTAATACCAATGTATTAGTCAGACATATTTGCTGCGTTGTCCGTACGATTGTCCACGGCAATATTTTATGTCTACCAGCAAATTTGCAAGGTAGAGACAGTTTTGTCTTCTAGATACTCCACATCATGCCTTTGTACAGGGAAGAACTTTAAAAACCTTTCTTTAACATCCCGTGATACCTTTAGTCTTTAGTCATTAGTATTCGTCTCCTAATTCGCCAATATATATCAAAATTACACCATCAAAATTTTAGGCCGAATGCATTGTTCCTATATTCGCTCAAATACTTTAAACTAGTCAAAAGCTGCCTTTTATCGAAGATGTTGCACTCTCATTACAGCTCCGAAAAGCAATGCCCAAACTTGCAAGGAATTTTATTGTGGATACAATTCTTCATAGAATCTCTATCCAATAATCTTCTTTTTGCAATGTAATTTGTAGATTTTGAACATCGATTCCATTTAACGTATAGGAGCGCTTGAATAATGTACACATTGAACTGACGTGTTCTTTTGACATTTCTTGCTCGGACAAAGTTATTGCAATATATTTCCAATTCTAGAATCGTGTAATCAACTTAGCCTTTGAGCCCGAAAACATTTTACAAGGGTAACAATAAAATGATTTGGATGTTTCGGAAATATTAGTCACGCCCTTTCTTAATTTTCAACATTCGAATTTTTAATTTTTGTAAAAATAGTGTTTACACAAGCCTCTATAGTAAATGCGATCACCGTGTTTATACCAACCGATTTAAGTGTAGTTGTATCGCCTATATTTTTTGGTTTATTTGAAATTAGAAATTCAACCATTTCATTAGATAAGACGTTAGGGCAGAGAGCAATATCTTTTACTGCAACTTCGAATACAATATTTTCCATTTGCGCTTCAATATTTTTGTTCTTCATCAATGTTGCTTTCTGCAATACCTTGGTTTCCAACTTCAGCTATCCCTTTTTGTTGACTGATAAAAGCTTCCTGTTCTTCATTTTACTTATTGGTCACATCATAATGCTCTGAATGGGAAGGACTAAGTAGTTATAAATTTGTCGAATGCTCCTTTCTGTTCGGTTGTTTCGGTTGTCAATTTGCACGCGCCTTTTTTTAATTTTTATTTTCTCAGTCCATGATTCATTTTTCTAGCTACCAATGAAAAGAAGGCAAAGGGCAACTATTGACGGGTAAAGTTACTTTTTAAAAAGCCTAAAAGTTGATAACTATGTTTGAATTTGGTAGGAAAACAGCAAATGAAAAAATTGCATTCTAGTTTTCTATAGAATTAGGATTAATAAATTTAATTAAATCTTCTTGTTCTCTCAAAGTTGTACTTCATGTTCTTCATCTGCTTTTATTGTAAATACTAAAAAAGGACACGGTGATTTATCCTAATGCGTAGGAATTACAAACTCACTTGGAATAAGCAGATTATTAATGTTTTCATGGGATATTTAAACGATTAATTATCAAAAAGTGTAAAGTTGGAAAGTTGAGCTTTTGCGACGCCCAGGGCGCGCGCCCGGTGTGCCCACCCCTAAATCCGCCTCTGGATGTGGTGCTAATATTAGAGCTAATCTATTACCTTCTAGAATGAAAACGTTGCTGTGATCTTTGCAAATATTGTTAGAATTGGTTCAAAAAAGAGATATCACACAAGCCAACATTCTTTGTGTTTGTGAGCCGTTCAAAACCACATAAACACTATACAAATTTCAAAAAGCAATACGCATAAGCGTTCAGTTGGAGCAGTGTCAATTTCTATTTTACTTTTATTTCCAATTTAGCTCATTCATTTTGTAAATTTCTATTCACAATAAAATGTAATAAACTCATCTACGTCTACATTGTTCTATGTATAAATATTATTCTACGCCTTTTTTAGTTCTCTTAGTACTGTGTAAGAGGAATAAGATATGCGAACAACCTAAAAATTAAAAAGATATACAACTCAAAGTGTAGAACTATATTTCCCCACCTTTCCAAGGAGTGTTATAGAGAGAGGTATAATTTTTCCAGCTGTTATATAGATGGGTTGGTTTAGGCGCATCATATTTATGAGCATCGTTTTTCTAAAAAACATGGTCGAGGTGTACCATGGAGCCTCATAGAATGCTGCAGGTATTTCTGAAAACTAACAACAGTAATTTAGCTTTTAATCTTATCCATTACGTTGTGTTAACTGAAAAAGTACTAACAGCAATAGACATCTGATGGCCGCATAAGCAAAAGATGCTTAGCTCTACCAATACTGCCACGTACAGATGTAGCTGTTGAAAAAACGTTCTACTGAACAGCTCGGTCTAAAAATCGAGACAAAGGGTATTAAAAAAATGATTTTTTATGGTAATTAGTTACCGAAGTAATTGAGAATAAGACAGACATTAAGCTAATCATGGTTGCCATTGTTTGAGGTAAAGATACACATCGAAAGATTTCGTCAACATGTTTAGCTAGCCTTATAAGCCTTTGTAAGCACTTTGTTGATTGCTTCATTTCGTAGTTTATTACGGCCAACAATTCCGGGTTTTTTAAGTCGCGAAATAGTTGAGAATCTTTTGGTAAATTCAATGATTGCAGTGCACGACTTCTGATTGTAATAATATTAGTTTCTAATGCTTTAATAAATGTGGTGAGGTACAGCAACATAATTATAAAAAAAGTATCACATGTTGCAACGAAGGTTATATTTAAAATTATATTTCTGGTCAAGAAAGAAAAGATCGCTCTTACCAAGAACTTGACAAGATGTGACAAAAAAGGACGCTGTTTGCCAAAATTGAAACATTATACAAGACAGTTTGAGAGGCGTCTTCATTGGTAGAGCCGTGAACATACCCAACAATTCTTTACAAGTCACTCGGCCAGTAAGGAAATCATCATTGCTGTGTGAAAATATTTGTAATAGAGACGAAATCATGATCATAAAGGCAACACCACTTAGCGAATAAATATATCCATTAGATATAAATTTAGCCCATTTTACTCCTGCTCCAACAATCTGGGTGTGAGTGCCTTCAAAACTGTTAAAATAGTCATATTCCCATTTAAAATTATCCATTACCAACAGTAGATGCTTTCGATGTACATATAAAACAACCAATTTCGCTATGGATACGGCATGCGAAGGATATATTGTAAGACAATCAAGTAATTTCTCTATGTTACCAAATGAGTTCACAACTTCTATCGTTTCAGCAATGATTAGACTGTGAAAAAGAACAAGCGTAATGACGGAATATGCTTTGGAGGCACATGAGCAATTTGTATTTCCAATTTTTGTCGCGGTTTTTTGGAACAGTATCCACGGTCCACTAAGCTTAAGCAGAATTATGTTTATTTCAAACATCTTAAGAGTGTACGCGTATCTTTAAACAATTCTTCTTTAATCATCAACGATCTGTAACAGACTGGATAACGCACTTACGAGACCATAGATTTATAGTGTGTGTGTATCAAACTAGTTTAAAGGCATTTCAACATGCCTTTAGATCAATACACAACTGTTTGTAACTTTTCTCGAAAATTCATGTAATCAAAGTAATAGGTTTGTAAGATTACGTACTTTAAGTAGTCATTTTAGTAAACTTATAACATAACCCATTATTTGTACAGTAGCAAAACAGTAGCTAAGTATGCAGTGAAGATTTTTTATTCTACGTAAGGTAAACGATCAGGAGAATTCAGAAAAACTCTTTTTACTGCTGCAATATTTCAAACTTTATTGTTTATTCTACAGTCAAAAAAAGTACAACCAGATTAATTAATTTAACATCGATCCAACAAAAAATACAAGTACTTACAATTCAGTTTACAATTTAGAAAGGAGAGAATCTGTGTCGCAACCAAAAGTACTTTACATAAAATAATAAATAACAAAACTTAAACAACAAAGAAAATCACGTTTCATCCACTGATTATGTGTCGTTCTCCGCTAAGCGCCCAGCTCAGTGGAAATAGGGTTTGGTTCTTAAATAAATTTATAAAGGGCGCCAGAGAATTAACTCTAAATAAATTGAAGAACACATAAAAAAGAAGAACTTGTCGTGAAGTTAAGTAAGTAAAGCAAAACAGTGGATTGGCACTTAGCATAAAATAAAAACAATAAAAAAAGTAAGGTAACAACATACACTTTATTTAAAATTAAAATAATAAAGCTGTAACAAAAAAACACACACTTAAACTAATAATAATAAAAAGAATTGTCGACAACAACATCTCAAAATCGTATTTCGATTGGGAAGAAGGATAAGCACAACAAAACTAAAGTGACAGAAAGTCATCAGATGGTTCAAAAACACTCACAACTAGTTAATACCAGTGCACAAAAGAAAATTTTTAAAACCATATAACAAAAGATAGAGAGCATCTCATCACGTATGTTGGTGCCGAATTTTCTCTCATAAGCTTTAATTTTCGAGATATAAAAATCGTCTGATTTATGTTATCGTAAAAAACAAATTGTTTACACAAATCGTAAAAAAACATGTATAAAATATAGTAACATTGTAATGACCCAAATAATACTTTTTCATCAAAATAATCAAGGATATTTTAATAAGGTACTTTTAATTATACAATGAAACGAAAAAAAATGTAATTTTTTAAATTGTGAAATTTAAATTAAAGTTTTAATGCACTTTTTCCAATATTGAATGTTGTTCTAAAAACAGTTTTCAACTGAGAATCACTTGTAATAAAAGCAGTTTTATTCATTCATTTGTTTCTTTTAAATACACAAATAGTTTATAATTTGGCGCTTTAATTCAAAAAGTATAGCCTCATCGGGAAAAACTGTGCTGTATGGAAACACGTGCAAAGAAAGTAAAAAGTGGTGGTAGAACAATAATTTGGTTTTATCATAATATTACTAAATTAATTAACACTCATAATCTAAATATTTAATACATTTAGGATTAGCATTTACAGATTAACACGTTATGTGCAGTTTAGTGCATTACCCTTGCTTGTATTGATTCTTCTTGACTATTTTCTTAGTACTGTGTAGAATGAATAGGACATACGGACAACCTGAAAATAACACAATAAATCTATCAATGCAAATAAACTATTTTCATCATAGCACCTTTCCAAATAATGGTAAGGTAAGCGGAGCAAATTTGCCTGCAGTTAGTTCTATAGGCCTGTTCAACCTGATCATGTTCATTATCATTGCTTGCTTAAAGAACCTGCTCGATGAGTACCACGAACATTCGTAAATGGAGGCAGGAATTTCTAAAAACTATGGAAGAATTGAAGATTTAAAAACAATCCGTAAAAATTTAAACCTTTATACCGAAGTTGTAACTTGATGACCGAATCCACAAAATAAGGCCAATTGACTTAGTAACACACAATACAGTTCTATTGCCGTAAGTGATGATCTACTGATTTGTTCACTCTGAAAATAAACCGTACACAGTACTCGAATTCACTAGTTTCAATATTACAAGTGTCTTACAGATAAAACAGAAAACAAGCAGGCCATGAAGTTTAATAAAGTAAACGTTATTTGCGGCAACATTATGTACTTAAAAATATTTTCAATTAGTTTGGCAAGGCTGAAAAAGTTACAAATGTATATTATATTAATTTATAACTAGGAAGTAAATACAAAACTAATCGAACCTGATTAACCGCTGCAAACACATTGTGATTTGTTTCATTTCTTCATTTATTTTGTCTTCCACTGTCGAATTTTGAGAATCGTACATCAAAGCGTCGTTTTCGGGTAGTTGCAAAGATTTTAATACCCGACTCCTAATAGTGATTATGTTGTCTCGTGTGGCCTTTATAAAACTAGAAAGGACTATCAACATACTAATAAATAGTGTGTCGCATCCTGAAAAAAATGACACCTCAATTCAATCACTTTAATCTAAGTCATATTAACACAAAACACGTGCTATACATATCGTAATGGATAAAGCTCATGAGTGCAGAATATAAATAAACGTAGTTTTTATAGAAATATTATATATAGGATTCAGCATGGAGCAATTAATTGATTGGAGCAATTATTATATTGAATGGAGCAATTAATTAATTGTCACGAAGTTGAAGACTTCGTGACAGCTATGAGTTTGAACATGACTTCATAAGTCAAAGACTATTTTCGACTTAGTTGAAGTCGAAAATAGTCTTTATTGAGAAAATCTAGCAGAAACGTGGCAGACTAATTCCATGGCGCAAAACGTCAAACAACTATCTTCGAACATATGTGTCAATCATTGGCTTACTTCTTCACCACAGGGAGGGGGGGCACCATACTCATTGAGTAAAATGTCGAAGTTAATTGAGCATTATTAAACAAAGCACATTGAAGCTGAATTTATGATTGTGACAGTTGAAAATTTTGATTGATCTGTCGAAATAATTTAGTACAAAATGAAAATTAAATATTCTTCTTTACTCTGCACTAAATCTTAAAGATCGTTAATAATTTAAAATCGTAGAAACAGTCTTTCTTTCCACAGTGCTTCTGAACTTTTCTCGTTCATTGGGGGATAAAGAAAGAATCGGAGCGCTTATTTAAGGTTCAACTTAGACGAAATATTTGGAAACTAGATAATTTCATAATTTGAGAAAATGATACTCAAAAACAGTTTGGAGCATTTTCAGGCTACTCTGTACACTTACCATAAATTAGATTTACAATAGAAAACAGTTGTGTGAACTGGCACAACTGGAGAATGGTGCAACAGAACTTCGTACCAACAGAAAACGGTACAACCATTCTCATCATCAACATGTCTTTGCATTTGAACTCTCCGGAAGCAAACTCTTCATCGCTGTGCAGCAAAATTTTAATCAAACAAAATAGCGTGGTCGAATAACACGCGATCGTGCCCAAGCCGCTATAGAAGAGTGTCACGATCTTTGCTTTTCGTATTTCGGTGTCGATTTTTTCAGTTGTATCGCTCCCAAATCGTCGCAAATGATCATATTCGAAGTTAAAGTCTTTCATCGCTTGCAAAACTGCGTCACGATGGAAATACAAAACAAAAACTTTCACGACTCCGCTGCAATGTGTGGGAAATATAGTTAATGAAAGTAACATTTTTTCCAGATCTCCCACTGAAATTATGACTTCAATTGCCTGCGCAATCATAATGATAGGGACGAATGCTAACATTACGCCAAAGCATACGTAGCTCGATTTTCGTGGGTTATCATCAAACAGAAACCATATGCCGCCAAGCTTAAGCTGCAAAATGTTCAGTTCGAACATTTATCCTTCAATATAAAGCCGTAGGAAGATATTAAGTTTGTATGTATATAAGTAGGACTATATGGTGTTAGTGTAACTGATGAACTGTTTCACACTAAGGGTAGAAATATATTGTGGGGAATTTGATTGATACCTCAGAAACTTTTTAGATGGGTGGTTATTTGGAAATTACAAGCCTTCATTTCATGTGAATATAGAAGTGTTGCAATATCTTACATTAAAAAACGTCGAACTATTTATTTGTCACTTGAAATGTTAAGTAAATAGCACATACACGTTTCTATTTGCCAACAATTTATGTACCCTACCATTTTTCACGTCGGACATGATTTCGAAGAAAAATAAATCCAACGTAATACTGCTGCAATCTTAAATCATTATGTGAACCATAATTTACAAACACTTTTATTTATTTCCAAAACATTTACACGTAATAACGTGTTGGGTTGGGTAATTTTCCTTTCTTTACAAATTCTCTACAATACGTATCAATCGAGAAATACTTTTCGTGGATTATTTTCGTCCACTGAAGAATCTACTTACGTTGAGTTATTTGAAACACCATCAAACTAAAGGTTGATTATAAATATTATTTTGTAGTTAGAAAAAATCACAGAAAGCTCTAGAGCCCTGGGACATGAACTGTTGTGACGTAAAATTTATTAGAGTAGTTGGACGGTTTCACAATACCTAAACACATGTTTATATAAAATCGTTACCCCTTGAATACAGATGACTGAAATCACTTACTTTGATCTAAGGAATCTGTGATTAATCGCAGGCAAACATTTAATACAGGTATAAAATGGCGGTTCTTTTGAATTTTACATAAAACGTTGTATATTACTGTTAATTCTACATTTAAAAAAAGTCATAAATTAGAATCAATGTAGAAATTTGCAGAGGAGCTAAGCAGGCAAGAACCAGAAGGCAGAAGAAAAAAAATACAATTTAATAACTATCATCTTAAAATAGAAAATTAATGGAAATCTCCCTATATTTGTTTGTTAACATTTCCAAAAATTGTATATGAAATTAAGAATCTAATGTTAATAAGGGGTTGAAATACTCTTCTCTACGAAAAACTAAAATAAAAACACATTTAAAAAATGAGTGAACATCATACTTCAAAGAGATGAACATCCTAAGTATGGTTTCCAAGGAAATACAGAAAATATGAAACTAAAATGCAAGTTTTATTCTCGAGCCGAGCGTTTCTAAAAACTAAGTCGCTTTAATAAAACGAATTTATTTGTTTATAGGTTCGCAACGATACACCACTTACATTAACTTAGAATATAATAAATACAGCTACTTAATTAATTTGCCTTACATCCACTATTATATTAAACGAGCTAAAATTGTATATTTATTTATTTATTTATTTGTCCATACGACGATTTTTTAAACGCCACTCAAGGTTGGTGATATTTGCAGGATATAGACATTAAGGTACGAGAAATCCATTGAGGTAGGTCTCGATTCTCACTTAAGGCGATTTATTTTTTTATGAGCGTTTGAAAATCGGCAAAAATTGCGAAAATTTAATGTGACGGATCGAAATCGAAACAGTCGAAAAGCTTCAAGGTGTCGGCACACTTGGGGTCATCGAATGTATTGAATGGATTCGACCCGTTCC
>JAWQRJ010005699.1:0-10067 GCA_033557515.1 Diorygopyx duplodentatus | reverse complement strand
ATTTTACCTTCTAATGTAATAGCTCACACCGGTTAATATACAGAGTGGGCGGTTAACCTGGCAAACCTGAATAACTCGAAAATGAATTATTTGAGAAAAAACATTTTCATAGAGAAGTGGTGTTGTTTCATACAAAAGTGGTGTCAGAAGGAGCAAGAAAATTATAATATTCGTTAAAAGTAAAGGTAAAGGTGTTCAAGGTCATTACGATTTTCTTTTAAATGGGAACCCACATTTTAGAAACAGATCATTCTGCTTTTATTAAGTTTTATCTTAATTATTTGTTTATTTAGAGACCTCATTTTATGAGTATTTAGACATTATCAATATTTTGTGAGTATCCACACTACGGTAGTCACAAGAAACCAATGTTCGAATTTTTTCTGTGGCATACTGCTAAAAGTTGCCAATTGGTTAGAAAATGAGATTGGCAAAGTTTCAGCTCAATTGGATAACGTTAATCCTCGCCTCATTGAGGTTGAAGTTTTGAAAAATCACTATTTCTTGCAAAAAAAATGCAGCTTTCCCTTCATAAAATGAAAACAATTCATCCTAGCAACCTGATTCTGGCCTCATTTCATAAAAAAATGTTTTTGACTTGAGGTTTTACTCTCATCAATTTTTCTGCTAAAACTTAAATTTAATGATATGTAGCACTTTTCACGTCAGGTCGTGATCCATATCCTCAAAATTGACATTTTATGAAAATGCATGAAAATATTGGAACATTCAATTGCATCTGTTTTCCAGATTTCACTTTTTATTTTTCATTTTGTACATAAAAAATTGTTTAGTGTTTTCGAAAGTAAATGAGAAAAATCCAAATTGAAAATGAAGGAATTGGGAGGAAAAACAGCAAGGAAAGAAAAAAAATGAAGAGAAATAATGTTCAATTGCATTTCATTATTAAAGTTGCGTTATAAAAAAGGAAAAATTATAAAGAAAAGAAATTTTTATTATTTACAATCCACATTAAGGTGGTAATGCCCTGGATAAGGTGGCCTTTCAAGAGCTAGGAAAAAAAACTCTACACTCAGATACAACATGTAACAGAAACTGCCGTTGTTCTTCGTTCTTAGTTAAACAGGAATTGAGGTCTTGGATTAATTTTATTCCCCTTTCAGCTGTGTCATTGACAACCTTAAAACGGTTCACTATTTTTTTTTGCCGTCAAATTATGTTCGTTTTAACATCATACATCAGGATCAGTATTTAAATATTTTATATTAATTTCAAATCTGTTTAAAAAATTTATAGTTTGGGAAGAAACAAAAAAATCGATTTCTTTGTCCAATAAATAATCCACTTCTTTGCGACCTATTGCTGCTCTTACATCCCTATCATCATCAGCATCATCTTCTTCTTCTTCAAATGACATTAATTTTCCAGCCATGCTTATTTTGACATTTTTTTCCAAAGTTAATCGAAAAATGAAAATGCAACTTGCTCAGAGTTAAGATACCAAAGATGTTTTATCATTTTAGCTGCAACCTCTTTATCAAGTTTTCTGTAGTCAACAAATGATTTTCATAATTGTAGGTGTTGGTTGGGGGCTAAAGTGGGGCGTTGAACCACGCTTTTACACAAATTTTGATTATAAATAAACAAATGTCTCTAATACCTTTTTCTAAATCTATTAATGAAAATTCATCCGTGAAAAAACATATTTTGAGAGAATAAATGGCCTTTGCCATCCATCTGGCGTGATGATTAACACTAGGTACTCTGAAAAAAATGTCTTTTGCAGGAAGACGTCCTACAAAAATTAAACAAAGTTGAATGAATTCTTTATAACGATCCCTGGGTTCTTGGTCTTTTAATTGTTCGATAAGAAAACTTAATATGTGGTCTGAATTACGTATTCTACACCTAATATTTTTATCTTCAATACCAGTTTTTTACTTTGTCATCAAGTTAAATAATATCAACAGAAAAAAATAGTAATACATAAATTGTAATAAATAAAAGTGTTAGTTAATGTACCAAAGTACTAAAAGTAAGTACTAAAGGAAGTACTAAAGTAAGTCTTTCAGAGGTCGGTTTTGGATGTACTTCAACTATAATACAAATCGATGAGACTCTTCTTTTTGAGGGATAGAACTAGATACCTATTAAATATAACCTATAAAAATAATTAGTGAAATTTAATGTAAATAATACAAAAGACAAAAAAAATGGCCAAAAGTAATTAAATTGTTTCTGTTACCACTGGCAACATTCTGAGAATATAGCTGGCCTGAAAAATGCTAAACAACATTAAATCTAAGTTGTAGCAAAAAAATGATGAGAATAAAAGTTCCAGGCAACAACACTTTCTGTGAAATGAGACAAAAATCAGGTTTCTAGGACATATTTTCAATACTTCAACCTCCATAAGGCACGGGTTAACGTTATCCAATTTAGTTGAAACTTTGCCAATCTCATTTTCTAACCAATTGGCAACTTTTAGGAGGGTACTCCTAACATAGGCCGAAAAAAAAATTCCCCATATAGCTTGTGAGCGCCCTAATCTGCACATTAGTAATAAACATCATAACAATTTATTATGAAGTGCAGTACAACATTTATTGAATTACCTAAGTAAATGTTCAAAATAAAGTGCTTCAACTTCAATACATTTTTCAACTCGTTCTAAAAAAGATTGATGAACACGAAGCAAAGTTTCTCAAACTTGCTCACATTTTGTGGGGTAAACCTTTTTGGTTATAAACTTTTTCTTCACAGCCATCATACAGCACTAACAATTCATCAAGTTATATTTAAAAAAATCCATTTTGTAGTGCGTGAGGAATTTTTGAACCATTAACACCAGATTTAATGTCCACGTCCACGTAGTTGAAACTCAAGCTGTATAAATAGTTCAAGTACTTTCATACAGCATAAAAAAGTGTTGCAATATGGTAATTTGCAACATTAATGCTCGATTGCACAAAAGAATACTGCCATGTTAACGAGCCATTAACAAGTCATAATCTCTGATTGGCTAATTACTAGTTAATGGCTAATACTTCAAGACTTTGAAATCTCCAATTAGTTGCTTTGGGCAAGAGCGCATTAATTTATTAACCTTCATTCACATTTCCAAAATTAACACTTATTAAAATCCGAAAATAAACTACAATTAGTGAATAATAGCTTCCTTTCGATGTTTATTTCCCGAGAACCTTATTTTGTTGCTAAAGTAGTCAAACACCTGGACCATCCATTGTAATAGTGGACGATCGTTAACTAGATGACTATCGTTTAGCTATGCTATCAGTACTGTGCTAAACGTCTTTCACGTACCAAAAATATAAATTTTAAATTAGGCTTAAGAGTATATTAATATTATTTTTATGAATAACAAATAATGAATACTTTTATTCTAAGCTGCGTATTATTTTCACATCAAATAAGCCTAGTAACAGCTGCTCATAGTAGTTTCAAATTGCATATTATTTTCATGGGCATTACTTTATCATTTTTTTAAACTATGAATTATATTAACTTTGATATTTATGTTTAACACTGCAATATGTCCGTTTAAAGAGTAAGTAAATTTACGTGTCAAAGCATTTTCCCCTGTTAAGGTACCAAATTTGCTTCGGTTAAAGTTTCACATATCAACAGTGCATATAAACTTGACAGAGAGCTACTTAAGCTTGACGTCAAAGCTAACATCGTATGCATCAAGTTCGTGTGTACTTTAGGGTACTCGGTGTTGGGTAATTATAGAGGGAAGCAAAGCGATAAAGCGACCTAACCTCAGGTCGCGAGTCTAATCTCGTAAAGTACGCGCAACGTTAAACAACATTTAAAATATTTGTAAATATCGGGGGGTTTAGTACATTTCTCTAAAAGTATAAATAATCCGCTCCAAATATGGCGTTCACGCAAAATCCATAACGCGGGGATAATTTGAAAACAACGCTAACCGGTGAAACTTTTGTATTATCGATAGTGTTGATCTCCCGGAGTTGCCATCGTTTTTGCAAACAGTACAACTGTAAAAAGTCGGATGTAGACTGCGCGATATACGGCTTTAAAATTAAAATCGGATTAGCGTGTGTTTCGAATTCCGTTTTTACCCCACAAAAAAAGTTTTTGCCCGTGAGCCGTTTTACAGTTATTTGTACAAATATTGCGAACGCGCTCCAGTTACAGAAAAACGGTAAACTATTTGAATTTTCGAAGTAAAAATTATTTTATGGGCATTTTGTAACTGCTGTTAGTATAGCTAAATTAGTTAGCGAAATGTTCAAAGGATTTTAATTATAAACATGCGTCATATCTGTCATAAGTGTAGTCTACAATAATAATAACAACTCAAAAAAATAGCTGGAAATAAAAACAGTCGTGTCTAAAATCGACGAATTTTTGCCTGATGAATACTTTTTGAACAAAATTGCGGTATGATACAAATCTACTTCGAAGGCACATAATTTAAGACACCATATTGAAATACAAAAACACACACTTAGAAAACTGTGTCCTTCAGTATCTTAAAATATATACATTGCTTTTAACTTCTCGCTTTCTGATATAAAATACAGTAATGTTTATGTTTATAATTATATTGTTATAAATTTGATCTCGAATTTCTAGCTTTAACTATCTGTGTTGAAGGCGGAATCCACAAATGCCTAAGGTTGTTTTTGTTTACTACTACTTATGATACTCTTTGCTTTGAAAACGGTGCTTTACAGTTTAAGTTTTATGATGCGATAACAGATTGTAAATTATTATAATAAATATAATACTAAGTTTTATAGTTTATTTATTCGAATAAAAAACATTACAACTTTTTTTTGTTGGTTAAAATTGTGGTGTATTATACACATAAATATTTTCTCTATATTTGTCGTGTTTTCATAAATTTATGGATTACTGAAACAACTGGCTGTGGATGTAACTGGGCCATGAATTTTTTTCCGAATTATTTATCTCGCCACCAAAAACCTTTAAACACGAACGGTTCCAGGACCGCGCAGTTGCGGACACTGGAATAGATAAAATATATTTAGTGCGGCAGGGTTGTTCTCAACTTTCGGAGGGGGCGTTTAAATTATTTATTGTCCAAAGTTAAGGCCGCTAATCTCCGCACCCCTACGGGAGGGTTCAAAGCCGGCTGATTTTATTAGCGTCTACAAAGGCTTATCTCGAATTTTATTCAAGCCACGCCCAAACTTGTATTGTGGAAATTTCAAGCATCAATCAAGAAGGCTTTTTTTGCATTTGTTAGATGACCAAACAACAACAGAAGAAATCGATAGAATGACTAAACGTTGATCACAATCACCCTGTTATTGATAGAGGGGCAGAAAGTTTTTATTTGAAAGTTCGAAAACTCTTTTGACAATCGCAACAGCCCACAAAGTGAAATTTTTATGATATCGATGAATGAAAAGGGATGAATGTGGAAGGAAACCGTCAATTTTTTACGAGCAATCGCATAAACCAATTATTACAGTCGATTGTAGGGTCGGGTATAAAATTCACGGTTCCCTTATTGACCACCTACGGCCATTTATATCTATATAAATATTATTGGATTCCGAAAAAAAAAGAATTTATGACGTGGCTTAACAGCGTTCATTAAGTATGTAAACAACTTTATATAGTGTCACTTTTCGTTATTTTGATTTATGGGGGAAGAATTTTGGGAGAAGTTCAACTGTTATCTCTAAGGTTAGTTAATCTATTTAGTGAATTGCGATATTAGTAACTATTGACCATATAGTTTCAATATTAAAAAGAAAGTAATATTCTTGGATTTTGAATTATGAAATTTTACTGTTTGAATATCAACTCTCTTTTATATAAATATATACCGAGCTGCTTTCTCTTATTACAGCCACCTCCCATTTTTAAAAATTTTCCTTATAGAGGTAGAAAAACGTGACTTCTACCTCTGTTGTTGTCATACATATTTTTGAGAAATAACACAATAAATGTTGAAACTATTGCCCAATTACTTCTTGACAGTTAATAAAAGCCTCTAAAGAATGCTCTAGGTGCTACAATGTATTCTCTCACCTAACCTGCCGATCTCCAAAACGGTGTCACTTTGGGCAAATAAATATTTAACAGGGATATTAGAATTGTGGCACAAAACAAAAATATTCTGAATAAAATAATTACCCAACAAAACTTTTCTTTACTTTATGTTTGTTTTATTTCTTGTTCCCATTTATAATACTTATGTAGAAATATCCGACGATGCTTCAAAACACTGAACGCCATCTTCCAGAGAATGTCCATAGTTTCTTTTCACGTAAAATAAAGCATTATACTTAATACAGTTTTCTTTCGCAAAGGATGTTATGATGATAAATTTTCTCTGCCTTCACTAGGATCCACTATATGAAGACTCCTCCAAAATATTTGTAATTGCTATTATTTGTGTAATACGAACGGTTTGTTGTGTTATGTTATAAGAAATACCTGAAAAAGTTCTAAAATTAACTGAACTAACAGGTATTTCCTGTTTATTGCTTCACACTCTTTAATGAATCGAAATGAACGTAAATTAACTGCAAGTTAATTTGTGTTCATCAGTACTCCGTAAGATGGCAAGATTGCTAATGTCAATTTTAACGTTTCCATTATTTTATGTTAAGTAACTGTTGTATGATGAATTTTGAACATGTTTTAAATTTGTTTTTCCGCACTGGGAAGCTTAACATGGAAAGAAATTGAACAAAATTCGACAGCTGGACGTTTTCCCGTTTACACGTGAGGTATGCGTCGCATTGAATATCCAATATTTGCGGAGGTTAACGAAGAAGGTAAATAACGAATTAATAAATAGTGATGTACCTCCTCATCTTAGAGAGCTCGAGAGGGATATCGTGCTGTTGTTGGGGGAGAACGGATAGAGAGCCATAGTGACAGGGAACCATACAGAGCTGGGAGATGAGGCGTTGAAGCAGGGCGCTTTAAATACGATTTTGAGCGATCGGACGCATTTGAACCGAACGTTGAAGATCTGAGACATAAGAAATATTAAAGGAGAGTTAGTATTAAGGATAGTATTAAAATAATTAGAAATAGTAGATGTGTGGACCACAGACTCCCGGACAGATGGACAGACGGTAGCGGACACCGGACAGACCAATGTCGAAAAATGGTACTAGTCTTAGAATACCAATTCGTCAAGATATGGTGAGATTTTGTCACCATCGAAATTTTGGATCGAATGCATTACTTGCTTTTTATATGAGAGAAAGTAAAACCGGGCCAATGACGTTACCATCTAATATTCCACACCAAATCTTTTGCGGGTACTGCGTGTGAACTAAATTTACGTGATTGTCTATATACCAATATCTGTAATTTATATCAGCAATGAACGCTTGCAGAACCATTTAGTATAAATGTCGTTTCATCCGAAAAAAACACAATTTTTTTGATAAAATTTGTCGACTCAAATAACTAATAACTAAATTTCTTCGGTATTTCGCAATACACGACATTCATTATCTAATTTTTTTGTAAATCATTCACCTGACCTAATACATTTGGAAATGCAGCTACGACTTCGAAAATTGATGTCACTAAATATGATTTCACTGCAACTGGATCAATAAAATTGAAGTTTTGTAGGCGATTACTTTTCAAAGGAAATCGTTGAAAAACTATAATATATTTTTTTACAAATTAGGTTTCTATTCATAAAAATGGTCAGAAAGAGGAAACTTGAAAAATTACCATTTAAGTTAGTAAATATGACGGAAGGGAAGTTTTATGCTGAACTTGAATCAATTGCATCTGATCAAAAATCGGTAACTGATGAATTAGACCTGAATAACGCAGAGCAGCTACCTCCAATGGAGGCTGTGAAGAAGTTGTGAAGAATCGAATACGATTCCGAATCCTCAGATCCTGAAAGTAACGTTTCGCTAAGTCAATTTTTGTACAGGAAGCACGATTCTAGATACAGAAACGCCTAAATGGAACGATACTTTTATAGACTGTGAAATTGGCCCCAAATCTCTAATTTAACGCCCTATAAAATCTTTAGATTATTGTTAGCAAACGAAATATTAGAAGATATAGTTTTTCAAACAAACTTGTACGCTATTCAGAAAAAACAAATAACTTGAAAAAATTTAAACCAACATATGGTGTACCACCTCACCAGGAATTTCCTGAAATATCAAGGCAGTTGAAATATGTGAATTTATGTTATTTTAGTATAATCTTTTATATTCAGTATAAAATTATCAATAATTTTGTTTTTTTTTAATTTTCGCGTGTAGCACGGGTAGAAATAACTGCAGTTTTTCTGTACCTGTAAGAGTTAATAAGCAGGGTTTGCTTTTGGCGTAATCTTTACCTTTTCGACTTTTTGAAATCGTTTAAAATCATCCAAATTCTCCCAATCTTCTTTATAACGCTGTCAATACTTTTTTTATTCCCGCACTGCTGGTACCTTCCGCCGCTTTTAAATGCACTAATGTTTTGTAGTTTTAAGTTAAAATTTTATAAAACAAATCCAACACTGAACAGAGCACAATTCTTAATGAAAATAATGTCAGGAGACTTTGGTCTCATATATCTCAATTGTAGCCTTGGGCGACAATTTTTTTCAAGGGATTTAACAATTTTTACATAAACTATTTTTAAAAAAATACCACACAAATGTTGATAATACAGCTTTCGTGTTTACTATTTAAAAAAAGTTTTTTTTCGAAAATACGTTTACTGACATTTCTCACATAAAAATCTATGCTATTTTCGGGCTATTAGCATAATGTGCTTATTATTAATTTATGTCTTAAACGTAAGTTATAATTTTTATAATTTCATTCACTTTAAGTACAAACGTTTGTTAGTTACAAATTGAATTATACATTGTCAGAAATATCTATCTTTATGAAAATAATCCTTTTTCTTACAAAAAAAGGTTTACTTTAAATTATGTCGCTTGCACAATAAGCAATTAAATTGTAATTAAAATTAATCGTATTTTTTAACAAAAGCACCAAACTTGTGAATACAAAAATAGAGAACCAATACTAACGTTTTGGTATTGCTTAAAAATATATCTTTAATGCAAGATATCAATTTTTGTTCGAGCAAGGAAATTTTAAAATAGTTTTATCAACACGATTATTCCAATAATTTTGTTCCATAATTTATTTAATCTTCAAATTTAAGTAACAAATTACTACTTTTCGAACGATTTTGCATATTTTGTATATTTTCAGGTGTTTACAAAAAGGAAGAAATCGTTTGTACATATTTTAAACTCAAAATTAATATGTATGTAATATCTAAATCAGTATGGCAAAATAACAGTAAAAGTATAACATGAAACAAAATGTATTAAAATTCTTAATTTTTAGAATATAAAATTTGGTTCCTTAATTTTTCCGAACGTCTGGTGGAGCCCCTGAAAGTTTTCACGGGACCCAAGGGTTCAGTGGAGCACACTTTGGGAATCCTTGAGTTAGAGAATAAACATTCATTCAAATTAATTACAGCAACTACTGACGTTTAATAGTTTAATTTTTCCAAAAGCATAGTTGGTAGCAATGCCCTCTGAAGTACCCGCTGTCACTAGTTGTCAAAATATGCTACAAGCAAGTTAAATGTTACGTTTTTCTCGAATAACTAAGCAAAATTACGACTAGTAACTCTCAGGGCCCGATTCCGACGCTTTGGCAATCGGTTTTCACCATAAAAAGGTACGTAAAATAACCGCAAATAGCGAAACTGCTTACAAGTATTAACCCCCGAGTGCCTTAGGTTGAGTTTCCTTTCCTCCCTCTGATACCGGGCTGCTCGAATGAGTGCCAGGCAGGTTTTAAGTACCTTACCTGACGGATAGCACAATTTCGACAAGGACACGGTGTCCTTTCACTTACCGAGCCTGACACAACCGAGGAAAATGGTGTACGGGATATCGTGTTACAGGCAAATACCGGGGGAAAATTGAAGAATAAAACGCGGGGCATTACAAGAGGGACCATGCAGAAGTCGGTATGAGAACTAAGTACGTGATTACCCCACTCTCACTCTTATTGGATTAATAGCCAAGGCTCTTTTATTCGCTAAAGAACTGCAATCTATACAGAAATTAC
>JAWQRJ010005698.1:0-10067 GCA_033557515.1 Diorygopyx duplodentatus | reverse complement strand
TGGTAAACAATAATTGTCAGAAGAAAACTATTGTCGCTATCCTTTAGTACTACTAAAACAGTTAAATATTTATTCTAACTTTTTTCTGATATGTCTTACAGTTTTGGAGATATTAAAGCAAATAGCGAAGGGTTGTGTTGCCGATAGTTGTTCTTATACCACATCAGTCTATAAACCCACCAAGTTTCACTTAAATCGGTGAGACACACTTACCTGTGTACCCTTGTAAGACTATTGATAGTTCATTGGAAGTTTACTTAAGTACACTGCACTTTATTTAACTGTTCAGTCACGTCAGATTTAAGATAATTTGGATAAAAGAACTGGTAACTGCAGGAAACGACCAGATTCGTGATCTGATATGTCGTTGGTATAGAAGCGAAAGTTCTATGTGCAACGCTCTGATAAAAAGATCCGGATAAGATTGATTGTCTCGACTGCCAGTGAACTATATATTTACCTAATTATGTTATTTGGGACCACTTTTGATATTGAATTCTTCAACTTTTTCAAAAAATAGTACCAACCCAACATCTGAACACGTTCCTGATGAACAATCTTTACCATCTGTCTACTGACACTCTCCTGAAATTCAATCATTGTCACCTGTTTCGCCGTAAATTTTGGCTTCATCTTGCGTATAGCCCATAAAGAGTAGCAATTATTGATTTTATGTTAACACATATATTTATATCTGACGTTTAGGTAACAATGTTTTTAAATTAAAGGTATCAGAATGTATCAAAATAAAACTCTTATAAGTAATATATCCAAACAAATCTCTTATAGGCAATTTTCCTTTGTAATGTTTACTATCGTTATCCTTTGTACGTTTGTATTTTTAATTGACTGTCTATGATAATTGTAAATAAAATGTGTTGTAAAAAAAGTAAATTGGTAGAGCCTAATGTATTTTCCAGGCTTTACTAAAACTTTCTGATAAGTATTTTCTGAGATATTTATTTACCTCTCGCGCATTCCTGTGCAAGTCATAAACTTTTTCATCCACATAAATAGCGTTTGCTGATAAAAAAGAGCTAATTTCGGTAAAGAACGGCAAAATCCCTTTTAAATTTTCTGTCAAAATTATGACAGGTGAACGTTTTCTGCAGATGCATGACCTACCCTAAACTGAAATTTTTTGGAACATGGTATTTAATAAAGATAATTCTTCCAATTCAACTCTCATAACGTGTTGTTCAGGAAAAATCTAAACTAATATGTGAATTTAGCCATTAAAATTATTTCCATGTGATATTTTTTTGGTAAAACCAAATTAGCTTTACAAATGTAGCCGGTAAAACACATTGGCACAATGTCTGCAAGTACCTTTCTTCATTTACCACATTCATCATGAAGAGAGCGTTATAGATAGTCCACACATTTTATCGTTTGTTCAAATGTTATGCGTTGTTTCATCTGAGTAGTAAACCATTTATTAACTAATGAATAAACTGATTTCGCATTCTAAATCGCACCGTTTAGACAAGGTCGGGGACATAGCTGGGGGAAAGTCGTGTGAGTAAGCCACACCAGTTGATTAACCGAACGTTTTCTCGGATGATGGAGATGTAAAAGCGCGGCCAGCTAAATTCCCAGACCTCGCCTTCAGATTGTTAAACTGCAAGAGGTAAATGGCAATTAAAAAAAGAAGATTTCAGAGATTGGATGCGATTCACGTCCATTTGATGACAACTGGTGTGGGTTAGATACCTGATTAATCTTAACGTCAAAGTTTACTATATTCTAAAACTCAAGACGTTGTTTGCTAAAACACTTATACCAAACAAAATATATTTGCAGAAAAATTGTATTCTCGCAAAGTAGTTTTTCCTGTAAACTCTTGTTTAGCATCAGATTAACGGTTATAATTAGAAAACCCCTATTTAATGCGTAACCTTTAGGTATGTGTTAACCATTAATTCCCAGAGTCTCTGTATTTGAATTTATGATTTACCATTTGCAGAAAGTTAGCAGTGTGTATATTCATAATCTCTAAGTAAATACTATTTGACGTAATATCAATTACATGAAGTACTGGGTTAAAATCGACCTTCAATTGCGTATGCGACTTGATAAAATTAAAGAGTTTCATAAATAGAGAGGAAACATCTTTTTTGCAAGAACTTGTGAAGGTTTAGGCCCCAACAAAAAGACTGTTGAGTTTGAATGCAGTACTTGAAGTTTGTTTGGAGTTATGCATGTTTACAACCAATAAACATTTAAATGCAAATTAGAGTTGATTTGATTGTTTAACAACAGAGGTTCGAACATATGTGATCATAAACACATTCCACTTTAAAACTTTTACCATTTATTTGTTTTACTGAATAAAAACCACAAGCGCAAAAAACGGTCCATGTACGATATATTAAATCATGTAATTCCAGCTTCCGAGAATTGCTGATTAGAACTACGACTTTTCCATTGCCATCTCGAAAAAAACGAACTTACCAAACAAAATAAAAAGATTCGTGTATGCAATGGAAAACAAAGAGAACAGGTTAATTGCTCCAGTTTTCGTTTGCATTTACGCGATTGTGAAGTCATTGTTCGCAAAGAGCTGTATCATCAACTGTGCTGAGGTACTCTACACTGTTTAACGCTCGACTACTAGCGCTATGCTCTAGACATCGGGAACTTATGCATTGCGTCAGTCCGTGTCCAAAATTTTCTCTTATATAAACTTGAACAATTGCCGAGACCTGGTCAGATCGGCCTACGAGAGCTGACCTACAACTGGTACTTAAACAGGAATAAGAAGACGACCATCGGTAGCATCCTAGGCTTATAGTGGATCCAGCCAGTCAGCCAAGGAGTAACCAAACAGAAGCAATCAAAGCAGGCAGGGAAGTAAAACAACGGGCTGTAGTAAGAATCCGAGCAGAGAAGAGGAGGTAGGAGATATGAAGATCTCTTTTGCAGAAACACTCAAACGGAAGAGTGGTTCTCAAATATATCAGTATCTATGTACGGCATCAGGTAATTATTTTTCTTTTAAATATTAAAGTTGAAACAAAATTAAATATCAGAAATCAACTGCCTTTGTCTTATTCTCTTTTTGTTTTATAAAATTACTGTATTATTTGTGTGTCGGATACGTTACAAGTCTATTTAAAAAGTGTATGCTTATCTTGTTCCTATTATGATATTTATTGTTTTTAAAATGGGGTCTATTAACTAAAACTGGTTATGAGTAAGTGTAATTAAGAAAAAAATTAAATGTCGTGCGTATTGTTTATTCTGTGGTTTCCAATGTCTCATCTAAAGATAAAAATCCTACCTTACAATATTCTTTTAGTAAAATCGGTAGAAAATTTTAAGTAATCAATACCGGACAGTTACATTGCCTATTATTTTATGATTTTTCGGAAATTTTGTTTCAACATTTAGTAGTGGTTCAATATTCAGAGAAGAAAATACTAAAGGAAAAGGAAAAACACTGAAGGCAACTATTAGAAATATACAATAATGCAACATCAAACGTGACGAATCAAAATATGTACAAAATTAATACGAAAAATTATTTTCTTACGAGCTTGTGATAAAATCAAATAATAATTTAACACTTCAATGTACACTTTACATTTTTAATTTTTTTCTTCGTTGGATGGATCTAACTATACTTATGAATTTCCCTATTTTTTATTTTCGAGAAAAAGTCATTTTCTTTAAAAGTTTTAGATTATCTTAAAATTACTTTGCCATAAAAAATTGGTACTATTATAAACAAAATAAATCGGGATAGAAACCAAATGTTTGGTTTGATAAAAAACACTCCAGCGTAATATTCCAAAGAAGCGTCGAAAACATAAACTTACTCTTAATGTTGTAAGATAGCAGATGGACAGATAAGAAAGTAACGTTAACATTATTCAGTAAATGCAAAATAACGCAACAAATGCTAAAACGCTGCCCAAATTCGTTAAGAAATAACTGCAAGTGGCCAATCAATTACAATTACTTTAAAAACAAAACAAAATATACTGAAATGTATTGAAACTCACAAAATAACTCCTGCTGAAGTATTCAGCAAGAGTTATTCAGTACATTTAAATGGAAGTTCATAAATTTTAGGGACTGTACATTTCATTACAACATTCCAAGCAACAGAGAAACAAAACTGTTGTATAACTTAAAAAATTTGTAACCTCGTTGATTCTTTCTTCTCTGATTTTTCTTTATTTATTTACATTCTATATTTGATAATTTGTTGTTATTAATGAATATTAATGATTTATATATAATATGAAAAACGATTTGTTGAATAATGCCTACGACTGGTATTTTTTTAAAAATTAATATTAAAATTAGTGGGGATATTAAAACAGCTGTTTGTCACCACTAAATCTTAATTATTAATGGTAAAAATTGTCACTAAGTTCATAAATTTTAGGGGCTGTAGATTTCATTACAACATTCCAAGCAACAGAGAAACAACCTCGTTGATTCTTTCTTCTCTGATTTTTCTTTGTTTATTTACGTTCTATATTTGATGATTTGTTGTTATTAATGAATATTAATGATTTATAGATAATGTGAAAAACGATTTGTTGCACTATTGTTGAATAGTGCCGACGCTGCTATTTTTTTAAAATTAATATTAAAATTAGTGGAGATATTAAAACAGCTGTTTGTTTCTACTAAATCTTAATTATTAACGGTAAAAATTGTCATTGAATCAACAGTTTCTAAAAATAAGAAATTTGAATAAATCGACGCTACATTAATACTGTTTTTTAAAATTATTATTTAAGTTTAATTTAAATGAACTAATAATCCATGTCCATGTCCAATTGTTAGCACAGTGTTATTTTCTACTATTTAATAGAAAGTAAATCATAACTGGGAAAGATGTTATTATTGTTAATTTTATTTTAAAATTGTTTTACAGTTCAATTTTAGTAAATAATGTTCTAGAGGTTAGAATATTATATAATTTTTAGTTGGTAAATTTTTAGAAATTACTGAGGCTTTCCTTTTATTATTACAATTAACACTTCAAATAAACATTGTTATTTGTGTAATTGTAATATATTAAATTTGGTTGCATCTTATTATAATTACTAATATTATTAAAATTTTACGAACATTTATTTATGCATACTGAATTGTCCCACTTGCAATTTATATCAATTAGTTAATGTATAATACTGCCGAACTTCATTGCACTATGCCTTCTCTATTGTTCGAAAACCTTCCACAGCACTCTATTACAGTTACGATATGACAAACGACAATTTAATTTAGACGACACATTGATCCATGGACGCAAACGGAAAATAACTTTATTAAAAACAAATTGCGTGGAAGTTTTCGATAATATTTTTGTTTTGTCTTCTTTACAGCTACCCTAACTCTACTTACCAGCGCAATGCATTATGGTTGGCCTTCACCTTCACTTCCAAAATTGCTTGCCAGTGAACATCACTTCACCATAACTGATGAAGAGGGTTCGTGGATAGCCGTTGTCACTTTGATCGGCTGTCCATTTGGATCCATACTAGCTTGTCTTTTAGCCAATATCCTAGGAAGGAAAAAGGTGATACTGCTCACTGGACCGCCTTTAATATTAGCTTGGATCTTGGTTGCTTATGGACAGCAAGTAGAAATAATGGTTTTCGCCCGATTCATGGCAGGAGTGGCTGATGGTGTCATTTATACCGTAATTCCAATGTACATTGGAGAAGTTGCCGATCCAAACATTCGTGGCTTGCTGGGATCCAGCTGTTCGGTCACCATGATGTTCGGAATTCTGTTGGTGAATGTTTTGGGCGTTTATTTCGACATCACAACGTTGGCCATGATCTCCGTTTCCTTCCCGTTGGTGTTTCTGATGACATTTCCGTGGATGCCCGAGAGTCCGTACTTCTTGGTTATGAAAGGAAGAACTGAAGAGGCGAAGCAGAATTTGAGAATCCTGAAAGGTATTGAAGACGTCGATGGAGATATTAATAGGTTAAGTAGCGCCGTGAAAGAAAAGAGCAACGAAAAGGGTAGCATTTGGGATTTGTTTACCGTTAAGAGTAATAGGAAGGCGATCTTAATTATCATGTGTCTGAGAGCTGTTCAACAATTAAGTGGGATCTCAGCTTTGACTTTTTACGCCAATACAATCTTTAAGGAACTGGAAGACACCATATCCTCTAATATAACGACAGGCGTTTTCTTCTCGGTTCAATGTCTGGTGTCAATGTTATCTGCTGTTCTTTTGGATAAAGCTGGAAGAAAACCGCTGCTGATTACGTCAGCAGTCGGTTGTGCTTTGTGTCTTTTGTTGCAAGCGACTTATTATTATTTAAACACCCAAATTGAAATTTCGCATCTGAGCTTGATCCCCATTATTTCTTTGATATGTTACATCGTTGCTTATTGCATAGGCCTAGGAACCATTCCAGTTCTCATGCTTGGAGAATTATTCCCAACAAGTGTTAAGGCCTTCGCTTTGTGCTTTGCCGAAATGTATTTTAGCCTAATAGCCACAGCTGTTTCAAAATTTTTCCAAATGACCAAAAATACTTTTGGCATTCACATTCCTTTCTACGTCTTTGGAGTTTGTACTGTACTGGGCTTAGTTTGGGTTAGCTTTACTATACCTGAGACGAAAGGAAAAACTTTGGAAGAAATACAAGAACTGTTACAAAATGGCAACAAAACGAAATCTGAAGTAAAAGCAAGCAATTTACAATTGCAGGAAGAAGTGCCATAAATTTTATAAAATAATATGCACAAGAATCTTCCTTTGAGATCTCCGATCCCATATACGACTGATAAATTAACAAATGTACCTAACGTGTTTGTGAACCCATTTCTCATTCGTTTTTAAGCAGTTTTATTAGTTGTAGTTGACATCGTTTAACCCCGACAGTTGGTATGGTTCAACAAAACAATAACAACGGTTATTAACGATATTTGAATAGAGAGACTGTGTACTATATATTAGTTTGTAGATTTTATTCGACTTAAGTTGTCTGTAAGGACGTATTATTTATACATAAAAATACTTGATTGATAGTATTATTTTTACTATTAGAGTATGTGATGTGCTATATCTCAAACACAAATGTACTGATTACTTATAAGAGTTATAAAGTATTTTTTTAAATAAAGAATTTAATTAAAATATAAGGTATTCGTTTTCTCCACCAAAAAATAATGTCTTAACATATATGTCCTAAATTCAGGAGCGTAAATATAATAAAAGTCTAAAAGTCGTAGTAGTTTTAACATTCCGATATTTAAATTTTCTTTAAAGTTTGTTGGATTCTCCTCTTGAGTGCACTGGCATGTATAAAACTTTTTTTCTAATTGAAGTCGACCATCAAAAATATTTGAGAAGATTTTTTAGCTAAAGGGAATTTGAAAATATTTCGTTTCTTACATTCCGATTTCGTATCTAGAAAAGTTTGGGCCAAACCACTGAGTTTGGGAGTGGGATTAAAGTTGGGTGTAGATCAAAACGTTCTGTAGGGTATATTATAAAAATATTATTTACCTTGCACCAGTTTCGAGATATGACCAAAAGTTGTGTTTTTTTAAATGGAAACCACAGTTGATTTTGACATTATTAAATTACTTGATTTCTTCCCTTTTCAACGATACAAGGTTCAAGGTATTTATCTTTCATAGTTTACTAGATATGAAGAAAAATTATATCCCACACAGATTTTAACCAACATCACACTATCCATGATTGAAACAAAAGACTACACAGCTGTCAATAATATTGTTAAACCACTCTCGTGTCATAAGTTGTACTTGTTTTATTCATATTCTATTTTTCTTTATATCTACTAAAGCACAAAAGATAATAAATACCAGATATGCAGTCTTTTGTTTTGAAAACAAATCATAGTTCTTAATCATGGATAGTGTGATGTGGGTTAAAATCTGTGTGGAATATGATTTTTCTTCATATCTCCTAATGTATAAATACCTCGAACCTTATATCGTTGAAAAGGAAAAAATCAATAATGTACAAACCAACTATGGTTTCCATTTAAAAAAATACAACTTTGGGTCACATCCCGAAACTGGTGCAAGGAAAAAAATGTTTTTGTTATCTGTCCTACAGAATGTTTTGATGTCTACAACTTTTGTCTCGAAATTTTTTCATACGATAAATAATATGGAAAATATTCACAATTGAAGAAAATGACGATATTCAGTTTTTTCAGGATGTCTAGCAGGCGAAGCATTTTTTTGGAAAAACAAAAGAAATTCTGAACAGCTTAGATAAACACCCTCTTATTGTTCCATTTAATGGTCATAAAAGAGCTATTTATTGCAAAATATTCGAAGTTTTTAAATGAACCCACAAGTTGGTTTGAAGTTACTGAACAACCAACCGAGCAGTAGTTGAAGAAAGTAGAGAGTAGTTGAAGAAAGTTTAGGCAAAAATTAATGTGAATACAATTTTGAATATCGGATGTAACGGAAATACTTTTGAAATGGTTTCGCGTAAATGTGTAAATGCAAATGGGAGTTTTTGTTACATTTGTGTTTTGTAATATTCTTTGTCAAAACAGAAAAATATTACATACTTCTTTTTGTTGCTGTAATGTGAAAGGATAAAACACAAAAACTAAAAAAGGAGAAGCACATCCTGTGCTTCGAGAATCAACTAGTGCCGAGCCAATTCCTCCATATTTGGATACAATCCATTCTCAAAGTGCAAGTGCAAGTGCTATATTTGAAGATGAAGATTTTGCACACTCTTCTGGGAATCCGCAGTTGTTTTCCCAGTCAGAGTTGGATAATTTTACAAGAGATTTAGGACTGCCAAAAGATGCAGGAACTTTTTGGCTTGAGAAAACAAGAGAAAAACTTACTTTCTCCTGGAATTTCATGTGCATGGTACCGTAACAGAGTGAAGGCTTTTATGCAATTCTTCGCTGAAGATGCAGATCACGTCTATTGCAAAGACATTCCAGGATTAGTGAAGATGTTTGACTTTGAATACAATGTTAACGATTGGAGACTTTTCATTGATTCCTCAGAAAATATAAGATTGAAAGCAGTTTTACTTCATAACGGGAACAAATATGCTGCTTTCTTAATTGCTCATTCTTTCCATTTAAAAGAGTGTTACGAAAATTTGGTAATAGTTCAAAATCAACAATTTTTTGGTAACAATTAAAATCCACTCGTTTAATACAGCTGTCTCATAGTTCGCACCACATAAGAAAATGGAATATTGCCCGAGGCAAAGGTGGATTAATAATAAAAGAAGTGCATTTTTCCAAACTTCAGTAAGCCTTTTGGTTATTGTTTCGTATTGTACAACTTGTAAATCTTGTCAATTGTGATAAGGTTTTATTTAATACAGGGACCTTATTTCACATAACTGTATATTTACGATTTGCGTTAGGTTATGTTTCCCAGCCTCTCAGTAAGTGTGTGAGGAATATATCAGCTTAATGTCGATTTTAGCGGCTATAAATCCATCGCCGCCGTTAAATGATGTTTAAACAGAAAGTAGTAAGTTTAATGTACAGGTGCGACGTATAGTAAGTAGTTGTCAGGATAATCTGAGCCTGGGTAGTAATAAGTATTTTTCGTTGCAGAAATTGCTATATTTAACAATCCGAAGCGCGTAAAAACGTAATTACGTGTACTTCTCGTGGTACGGACGTATTTAATTGTGCATTGTCATTTCCCTTGGCAACACTCCGAAATTTTAATCGTTGTAAAACAAATAAACATTGATAAAACTGCCACACATGCCGACTGCAAATATTTGAACGGGCCGCATAAATCTACCTCGAAATAATATGATTTTATTGTGACCGTGAACATCACAAATTAACTGGAACACGCCACATTAACCCAACCCAACCCAGCACAGGAAATTCTGTGAGCAAAATAGAAACCATAAAATTTTGGAAAGCGATGCTATTGCAAGTTATATTTAACTTTTGATTGTTTTTATGTTCTGATAACAAAATTTTACGTTTCCTTTTTAGGATGCTTATAAAGGGTGATCCAAATTGACCTTTAGCATTTGAATAGTGTGCCATTTTTCGTGGTGTCAAAGTTTCGCTTTGAATTTGTGATAGCTATCTTCT
>JAWQRJ010005697.1:0-10069 GCA_033557515.1 Diorygopyx duplodentatus | reverse complement strand
AAGTAAATCGTATTTTTAGACAAAACTGTATCTTTCTGCAGTTTCTAGTTTTTCTCTTAACTTATTGGTGCTATAAATATTTTATATGTAGTTTCTAGCAGAGAATTAACATATCTTTCTTTTCTTATAAAAGATTCTTTATCCACCTCCCCTACTTCAGCAGATATCTTTAAGCAAAGTTACGAAGATGTTCTCGTTAGGCGGAAAATAAAATTGCATTTTGTCTGTGTAATTTTTAAAATGTCTTCAAAATTATGTAATTCAAAACAACTTCATTAGATTCTTTGTACTAAAAATTATTCGTTCTTTACGTTTTATCGTAAAAACTTTCTTGTGCCTCCAATATTGTGAAATAAAATTGTAAGGCGTTGTAATCTCTTCTTTTCTCTTTTAAATCTTTTGTTTTTCTCTTGTTCTTCTCGATTTAAAAACACATTCTAGACGATTTCCTACAGATAATTAACTGTTCTTTTTTTTTCTATTGCAGTTTTAAAACTAAGCTTTTGCAGATTTAAACTTTTCCAATTGGATTTCGATTCAGCAAGCGGGGTGAAAGTAACAACGATGTTTAATCTAAGGTTTTCTATATTTTAACTCACAACAATATCATTTAAAAGGTATAATTAAGTTATGGAATTTAGGGAAGTTAGGAAATATTATTATTATTATTATACTGGGAATTGGTTTGTTGGTATATTGGAAAATAATTATTATCTGAATGCACAAGTGTACATTGTCAAAGTTCGAGTAGGAAGCGAACTAAAAGATAAAAATATTTTCAATAAGCTGGAGGTTCCGGTTACATCGAAAGTTGACAACAGCTTTGTTAATTTAAATGGAATAACTTTATTTTATTTTCTTATTCCATATTTAATTTTCAACAACTTTCGTAATACGTTTGCCAGGCCTAAACTTAATCGTTTCCGAGAACATTTTGAAAAATCGAATTTTCATAATTAGACTTATGCGATAATGTTCATACTTCATTAACCATTAGTTGAGGCATTGAAAATTTCAGAAATACACCCGGCAGGACATTCTTACGTACATGCTTTACAAAATTGAATTTTGAAATACGAAAACTTTAAATGATAAAAAATTATTTTTTTTAAATGGCACCTGCCAAATATTTTTATCTTATCGAATGTAGAATTAAAATCCTCCTTAAACGGTATTGGGTTTCCCTATACCTAAAATGTATTTTTTCCGATTATTTAAGATTTTTCGAGCTCTTGCTGCAAAAGCGATCCTTTGACAATACATTCATTTGTTGTAAATTGGGTTGCCTACAAATTAGTTATTAATTTTGGTGTTCGCAGGTATTATTTGGAAATCGAATTATAAAATAAATCGAGATAAAGTATCGTTGAGTGATAATAGATCCTAAAGTCATGTGTTGTCATAACTGACATTGATTTGCCTGAAATGTCTTCTAATAGCATCAATTATAATATTTTAATAGCAGCAATTTTAGCGATGTCTGGCTCAAATTCCAAAAAACACACTCGATCTGGTTTTTGTTCATTTTTTTCCGGTAAACACGAAATTTCAGCCACCTCGATTCCACTGAAAATTGCCTAGATAGCAATCGTTTCGAGGTCCCGTCGATAATTTCAAGAAAATTACTCACCATCGCTCATTTGTGGAGTTCAAATTAAAAAGTTTCCCTTAAGATAGCGGCTACGTCCACAACTTACGTCCGGCCAAATCCGTACTCGCCCGGACTCAACTTCGCACGAGGCTGGTACAGAATTGGTCGACTGCTTTTATTTGCTAACAGCTATTGCTACTGGAAATAAAACGCTCGCACCAGGCCAAGACGTACGTCCGAAGGCACGTTTCATCGGCAAGAGAAAGGTATCGGCTTCCGCGATGTCGGAAATTATTGCACCACGGACAGAGGAGGAATATCGCAAACGTGCCTGGAATTTCTAAAGTGGACGAGGTTTATCTTGCTCTTACGCAAAAGTGGAAAAGAGGTGCGATGCCTTCGTCTTCGTCACACTTAATAATATCTGCAGGAAGTGAGTAGAGGTAAACATCCACCAGCAATCAGTAGTTTCTTTCGAGTGTTAAGTAAAATTTAATCAGCTCGGCTTTTTTGCTTGAAACCGAGTTTTAATTGTTTAATTAATCTTATCCGTCAGATATTTCCTTTATTACACAAAAGAAACAGGCAGACTTCGGTGCCTAGCTGACCTCCAGGTTCGGAGAGAAGCAGAAAATGTTAGTGTTTTGCGGAGTGGCGAGGGGAAGCAGGGGGTCCAGGAGACATTAGATGCTGCGATAAATACCGGTCTCCCTGGCCAGAGAGAAAACCGTGGCCAGAGAGTTGACACCGGGCCGACAGGGGGCCTTTTGTTCTTGCCGAACCCTATTCTAACACCCTACATCCACATGCTTTGAAATACGGTCACATGTCCAGGTTTAACTCATGGGTGTACACAGGGACTCCGAAAGTAAGTACTCTTCGTGAATTTCTATAATGAAATGAAATTTTATGTCATCGTGTATAAGTATAATATGTTTTAGTTCCGTAAATGAAGTTTGTACTTTTCAAATTGTCATGGTGCTACTTTACCATGGGATGTCCAACATGCACAGTTGATATTTTTATTGCGGAGACCCAGTAAGAGCTTTTCCACCACTTTTGGTTCACGCCAACATAACTCTCGATTTTTATCACCGAATCTCTTTAGGATCTGGCATCGCTTTCTTTACATCGTTGCGCAAGAGACATATCCTTTGTACACCACGTCAATAAAGAGACTGCTCCAGTCTTCACTCATTCTTTCACGTACACATGTAGTCCGATGTAACCTCGACGATGCGTTCCCCCTTTGAGAAAGGAAAGCGAAAAAACGCAAACGTCGGCTTATCTCACAATGACACACAATTACCACGTGCAGAAAAATCTAGAGCGGGTCTCGACGACAGCGGCGCCCCTGGAGGCGAAGTTGCGCACCGCGACCGTATTTGCAATTGAATGGACAAATGAAGTGATCAATGGCTTCTGGTTTTTTTCTTCTCGTCGCTCACTTGCGTACGGCGGAGAGTCTGCTTTTCTTCTGTTACGCACACAATGGGGGACGAGACGGGAGAAGAGAGGAGCTCATCTTTTCTTTATTTGCGAGCGCGCGACAAACGTTTATCTCCTGTGAGGTTGGAACTTTCAAAATAGACCGGTTGTCAAGGAATTGGGAGAGAAAATCGACTGTTGATGGGATAAGACGCAGGAGACAGATGGCCTTCTGGACGGGAATGACAGGGGTTTTCGTTGAAAGGAAAGGTACTCTTTGGAGAAACTCTCTTTGAGAGTTTATATGCAAAATGGAAATAATACAAATGGGTTTCTAATATGTAGGATATATCCTATGGTAATAGTAGCTTCAGTATACTCCCCACCATCGCTTTCTGCTTCATTTAATGGAGAAGGGTTGGTGACGGACTCATCCCCTTTTTAGCCCTGGGCAGGCCCGTTGGCCCACGGCTCTGCCAGACAATACAAATTAGCTATCAGAGGCTATTGTCACAACAATTGTTAGTGTTTAGTCTGCTGATCAGCGCTGTTAGCGGCCGTTTTGGTGAATTTGCCGGCGAACAATGGACTGCACCACAGCTCGTTTAAACTACTATAGCTGCTACAGTGGGCGAAGGGTGCTAATAACTTACGTTCATTGTTGACGCACAAGCTTAACAGTTCTGGTCTAGTTAATTTAGACGATATCGATACAAACGTTGATATTTTCTTCTTTATTTCCTTTTTTGTTGGTTCTGCAGAATGCGTACCAAACTTCACCGGCCCTGATAGTCTTACGGGAACGACGTTAAAGTCGCACGTAGAGGTCGTCCATTGGCGTCGGCGCATCGACGCGTCAATACCGCGCCGGGATTATGATATCGTTTGGAATTCTCGGCTTGTCGTTTGCCGCCTCGCTGGAAGATCAGGTCTTTCAGAGGCCGCGGTGATGTATCGAATCGGATGATGGATGACCGGGGAACTTACACGTCGATCGTTCGGGAGGGGGCTGGGCCGAAATCCCCAGCAGTCCACGTGACGCCGGGCCGTGGAGAAATAAATTCGTTCTGCAAGAAATGAAACGAAAAAATTAAAAAAGAGGTAACGCTTTACAAAAAAAACTGTTTTCCCCTTGAATTTTTCACAGGAAAACAGTATTATTGTGAAAAATTCGTCGTCTAGTTGATGTTCTCATATAAAACTGCATCCAGCACCCACCCGCCCGTTTTGAGTCTGTATCAACGCGTTTCCAAATTTTCAAATCACCACAGCGTCGATTTCCTCAATTTTTTTAAAGACCCCTAGTCGATCCCCTCAATCTCCAGCTCTAAGAGTGCGTTTTCAATCACTTTTTGTTTGCACCAATGAAAGTTGAAATTTTCAAATTACCATGGTGCCGCTTTCTCGTGGGTTTTTGAAAAGGACCGGATGATATCTCCGTCTGTTTTGTTGTTCAGATACTGTTTTCGTCTTGTTTTCTTCATTTTATTTTGTCTTTTGATATCTTCATTCCACCACCAAGTTTCTTTAATCGTGGACAATATAGCTTCCCTAAGTCCTGACCACACTTTAAATTACTTTATTTTCCAACAAAAAAATACACAGTGGACGAGAACAACGAAAATTGCACGAGGACTTGCCTGTCAAAACTTTTGATTGATTTATTTTCGTTAAGCGATGACGCTCGAAAACAAGGTACAAAACCGTTGCCAAGAGGCAACCTTAGGCGTTGAAAATGATTAAGTCGCGTCCGCGGGTAATGGGACATTTGGCGGATATAACTTGCAGCAAAAAGCAGCTGTCAGTAAGCAATTTTCGAAAATATTAATGATTCGGTGGGTCGGCGGCAGCGACCCGACAGGTTTTTAGTTAAAGATCAACAATCGTCCGAGGCGGCTGTGGGCACGACGCGGCGGCGGCAGAAACGTCCGCGTACACTTTCGTGGTTCTCCTCTCGTGTTTATTTAGTCTTCTTTTACGTTCCTGCCACGGCGTCGGGCAGAGGACGGGTTAGGTAGATATGTGAACGCATCAAGTTAACCTCGGGGGGTCCACACAAAACTCATTCTCGGGGTGCCGTGATGGGTACCCCAGCTCGTGGACCATACCGAAAGCCGTTTTTAACCCAATAATCCATAAAAAAGCCGGGATGGTCAGGTATCCCACTGCCGACAGGTAAAATCCAATATCGATATTTCTTCTGCAGTCATAGGAATTGATTTTGGGGATCTCGTGGTGTTAAAACTATTTTTAAATTTTCCATTCTGTATAGATATACAGAATGGAATCTTTATCTAAAGATCAGAATGAAATAGTGAAGAAATTAAATTTTTTACTTATTAATTAAATTTTTAATTCTGATATATTAAACTTATCACTGTGGCAACAGTAAAACAAATAGTGTAGTGCCTTAAAGGAGTACTAAGGAAAGGATCGATATAATGGGCAAGAAGGGAAGAAGAAAAACTATGTACACCAGATATAGTAAGACTACAAAAAAAACTGTTTAGATTTTTATGTAAACAGTCTGAAAAAAAGCAATACCATGACAACATGATGACAAAACATTTTTTTAAATGTTTTGATTTAGAGCTTTATTTTGTATCCGAACCTTGAATATCAAAACTTGTGAATTTAAAATCTGAGGTTTTGGTGCAACAGTCCATTGAATTACCATAATTTTGATACCAATCGACTGATCTTTTTGATCTGATACCAATTTCGTGTGTTGGAAGCTTTATTGTCAAAAGTAATAAATTGAGGGGGAGGGATTTAAAACCGAGACTTTGGAATTTGCGAATTTTGATTTCGCACACCAATTGATAAATTTCCTAAAGATCCATTGATGATAGGTTTAGATCGACCGTTAACATCGAAACTTTTTAATGACTATGAGCCGGCTGCTAAATCTCTGACAATTTATCCTCAATAATTAGAGTAAAGATTTTAAGTGATAAAAATTGCCGAATACATTAGTAAATACGTATCAAAAAAATTGGAAATTTTAATTATTTTAAGTCATATTAAAGTTAAGCTAAAAAAAATGTAAAAAATTAATTATTAAAGTTATCATGCACAAAAAAAACGAAACTATTATATATTATATTAAAATTGCACCAAAAAAAGATAAAACAAATATATTTTTGTGAAATAATTTGGGCAATAATAATTGCAAACAATTTTTTTAAATCTTCATAATAACTAAAATGATCCAAACGTTATTGCAACGTATTGCTATGTCACTTAACAGATAATGTAGTTCAACGTTATAAAAATATAAAAAATAGAAAATCTACTTGACATGTTTCGGACCTACTCCATCTTCAGGAATACTACAAGTAAGAAAGTTGAAATGACTTAGTGTATCAATTAAATATTTTGCTTGTCATTTATGTTGTCGTGTAATAAATTGTGTCATATTGATAAATTAGTTGCTAGTTTGATATAGTTAGTGTTATTTTTTATTGTGTGTGTGTTTGTAGGTTGTGCATATAATTGTTGTTTAGTATGTTTACTGCCTCCCAGAAATGTTTATTTATTTATTTTGTTCTATCTGTACTGATGTTTAATCTGTATTAATTATTTTTTATATCTCGTTATGAATTTGATTTTGAATTTGCTTTTTCGTTTTATTTGTTGCTATTTGCGTGCTGTTTGCGTGCTGTTTACTGTTTCTGATTCTTCTTAAATTACCGTTTTAAATAAACAACACAAAAGCAATAATATGTCGAGTATCATTCTTTAACAAATTATTTTTCCAAAGGTTCCTACCGTTTAGCATACGAGTGGGAGCAATCCGGGAATTGCTTGTTTTTATTTGTAACTTTATTACTTTTTTCGTGTATTCCGTGCGCTCTCAGAATTTTTTAGAATTATTTTTCTTCTTGATGTAAGTATGGATGGAAATCAAATCGCAAAATTGTTGAACATATGGTATACTTATTCTACGTTACTATTATAATATTGTTATATACATTATTTATACAAGAAAATGTCGGAATATAGATATTGGTTTCAACAAAAAAATATTATTAGTATTGTTATTAAAGCAATTCTATGATCGTAATTGCGATTATACATTAAAGTATACTTTCAAATGAATTAAATACTTGCGTTTGGTTTAAAAAAATCTGGACCTTTTTTTATGTAACGTTGCTTATATTTGTATTAACTAACACTTACTTACTTTACAGTACTGAATTTTGGATGTACAAAATAATTGAACTTTAGCACAGTGCACTAATATGTGCGGATTTTTATACAAGATGTCCCAAATTCGATGCTCACCATTGATTTGATATCTTGGAAACGGTAAGAGGTACAGACTAAGTAAGACTAAATGGAACAATATGGGGGTGTTTATCTAAGCTGTTCATGCCTTGTTTTGTTTTTCCAAAAAATGCATCGCCTACTAAAAAAATTAAAATTGTCATTTTTTCCAAATGTTTCTAAAAAAAACTAAAAAAAATTTCAAGGGAAAAAACTTGTAGATATTAAAACATTCTGTAGGATAGATTATAAAAATATTTTTAACCTTGCTCCAGTTTCGAGATATGACCCAAAGTTGTATTTTTAAAATAGAAACCATGGTTGATTTTGACATTATTAAATTCCTTGATTTTTTCCCTTTTCGACGATATAAGATTCGAGGTATTTATCTTTCATAGTTTAGGATATATGAAGAAAAATCACATTCCACACACATTTTAACCCACATCACACTATCCATGATTGAAACAAAAGACTACACTAGAAAAGACTAGACTTTAAATTTTGTTCTACTTATTATTTACTAATTCATTCAGTATAATGCAATTTTATTTTGAATACCAATTTAGTATTTTAAGATTTTGGTCTGGTATTGTAAGCACTAGTGGTAGATATTGAATGATGATTTCCAATAATCTCGCACCAAATATTAATTTTGAATTTATGTTGAAAATGCTGATGAAAATCTGCTGTCGCATGTGGATTTTTATTTTCTCACCCTACGTAAAAATGGAAGAGCTGTCTATTGCTAAAATTAAAAATAAATTATATACATGTAAAACAGATAACCGGTGCACCGAGCTTGTCCAGATATACATATATTGTTGTGTTGTTTTTAAACATTCAATAATTATAAGCCTTTTAATCACATTTCGTTCTTTTCTTCTAAAATAATCAGCTATGAAGCGTTTGTTTTGATTTATATTCACCTCTTCTTTAACTATAGTTTTTATTTATATTATTATGCATTTTTATTAACGTGTTATTTACATTGAGTGCCTGCCCTTTTATCATTTAATATTTGTATCACTGACGAAGCTTAATATTACAAGTATTAAGGTAAATTATATTGTCACAAACTAATTTTTAAAAACACATATGCTAATAGATGAATTTTGTTTTTCCCACACAAAAAAGGTCTCTTAAAAAATCTCTTACCAGATTACCTCGGTGTTTGTTAAACATTTTAAAAACTTGCTTTATCCATTAATGCTTAGTACATTTTTAATTAGCTTAGCGAAAAGTTTTTAGTTTAAATTTAATCTTCAAATTTTCAACTTTCGAGTTTTGGGCTATGAAATTTGTGATCAGATTTTACCAGCACTCTATACCTAACATTTAAAATGATGGGGATAATTGAAAATTGCTCACCTTAACTCAAAATCATATTTGAATTTCATAAATCGTTTATTCAAGAATTACATACTTACATGTATTATACCATTACATTAATAACATACATTAATAACATTAATTGTAAATATAACATTAATAACATACATTAACATTAATACCATTAAATGTATTATACCATAAATAAACTAACAAACTACATCTAAATTTGAAAATGTTGTAATCTTATTTTTCTATAATATACGAAAAAATTATGCAATAAATTGTAAATTATTGCACATTTCTAACAAATCTAGTTGTTTCCTATCATTTAATTTAATCAAATGTTAAGCAGCTCATAATACACATATATTTAAATTGTTATACATTGCTAATGATAATAACAAATTCTCTATACACGTAACATTCACCACTGTAAAACATTTACAAAAACTCTTTAATTAATAATAAAGAAAAAAAATTATACCAAATTCGATGCTAACCATTGGTATCTTGGAAACAGTCAGAGCTACAGACTCGGTTAAATAGAACAATATGGGGTTGTTCATCTAAACTGTTCAGACTTTCTTTTGTTTTTCCAAAAAATGCATCGCCTACTAGATATCCTGAAAAAACTGAAAATCAACATTTTCCTCAAAAGTGAATGTTTTCCATACTATTTATTTATCGTGTCAAAAAATTTCGAGGGAAGAAGTTGTAGATATCAAAACATCCTGTAGGATAGATTATAAAAATATTTTTTACGTTACACCAGTTTCGAGATATGACCCAAAGTTGTTTTTTTAAATAGAAACCATAGTTGTTTTGACATTATTAAATTACTTGATTTTTCCCTTTCCTACGATATGAGGTTCGAGGTATTTATCTTTCATAGTTTGGGAGATATGAAGAAAAATCATATTCCACTCAGATTTTAACCTATATCACGCTATCCATGATTAAACACTATGTTTTGTTTTCAAAACAAAAGACTGCATATCTGGTATTTATTATCTTTTGTGCTTTAGTAGATATAAAGACAAAGATTTTCTGAAAAAATAGTATTGCTCAAATTTAGTACGTCAATAAATTGCAAAAAAAGGAACCATGGAAGCAATAAACATTGTACCAATGAACATGGAAGCAATAAACATGGTAACAGTATACATGATAACAATAAACTATATTAAAAATAAACTTGGTAACAATAAACACGGTAAAAATAAACACGATAACAATAAACCAAAATTTTCCTACAAAATATGTTCAATATGGCGGCCATTTACTTCTAAACATTTGTTCATCGCATTTTAAAGAAAAATAAATATCACCCCTACAAACCAATGATATGCCAAAAAATGAAGGAAACTGATTATGAAAGGCGACTTACGTTTTGTAGGTGGTATCTCGATCAAACTGCAAGTGATTTGACTTTTCCTTCTTTTTCTT
>JAWQRJ010005696.1:0-10069 GCA_033557515.1 Diorygopyx duplodentatus | reverse complement strand
ACTATGTATAAATTGTGTCACTTCAATAAATCGTTTTGAAAATGTTAGCAGAGTCTAACGAAACGTTACGAATTAATATTGTTTTATTTGTAAATTAGCATATTAATATAAATATATAAATTTATAAATAATATAAATATTAAATAAGAATCGCTATAAACAATATATATATATATATATATATATATGTATATACATAATTATTTACATTTAACCTAGTGGTAGTAATTTTTAAGGAAATTGAATGAAGAAAAATATATATGGTGCTCCATTTAAAAAATGTGCACATTTTATTTTACGCACATTTTGGCCCAACATTGTCTAGCTACAATTTTCCACCCCCTGACCTATGGCGGACACTGTTGTATATAGTTTACAATTACAATTTATTATCCAGTATGACTTCAACTATGCAAACTTTAACCCACATCCACAGTAAAATTAAATTAGTATTATTAAAGCATTACAAATAAAATAAATTTAAATGACATGATAATTAAAATGATTTAAACCGCTCAGTGCGTCGACGTAACTGGCGCAGTCGGTAGAATGATTAGTGATGGATCGATAATTTCAAAGTGAAAGTGATTGTCTATTATCCTTGCCAAAGCAAACTGCTTTCCTTTTAAGAATAATTTAATTTATTCGTAATTGTTAAACTTCGCTAAAGTTTAGTGTAAAATTTCATTCAGCCAATCAAATACATACGCCTGTTCTATGAAACATAAGATTGTTTTATTATCACGTCTATGTATTTTTGAAGTGTTATGTAATAACACACTATACAATATTATGAAAAAAAGGTATTAAATGCGACCCTGGACGTCATTTTATGGCGTTCAGGGTCGTATTTAATACCTTTTAATACTTATATTAACTACTCACGCGCAAAATATGTTAAATTAGATCAAGAAAATAAATTTTAGTGTTTTTAATCTACACGTTTAATTAATCAGGTAAATAAAAAGGGAACAGCAGCAATGCTTAAATAATTTCGAGGTCAATTCGGAATTTATTTAGGACTGGCACAGAAAAGAAGAAAATACTATAGAATTGAAAAGAAATAAGAAGTGTGGGTCCTTTGAAACAGGAACTGGCCAGGAACGGTTTGAATTCGTAAGTTCGTTGTCGCGAATCGGTATTTTCTTTTAATTTTCTAAGTGCAGAAAAATAGCTGCTGCCCCTTCGAAGGTTTTGTTTAGACTAAAAAATATAGGGTGAAATTGAAAATTATCCGTCCTTATAACTCGAAAGCTAATAAAGGGGGGACCTTGAATCGCAGTATAATTGTCACATCGTGAATCACCCCCTGTGCGCCCCACCCCAACATTAAAATCGTAAAGGGCTCAACAGGTACTTTACACCTATGCAATAAATATTAAAATCGACTAATGTTATGGTTAAATTGTATGGATAAATTGCTATGGTTAGCTGCCGTAATGTGATGCTTATTATTACATATTATTTTAGCTCAATGTGAAGAAATGTGTCATGAAAGTTTGGGATTAAAATGTAGAACAAAGAATAATGCACAACAAACCTCAAAACCGTAAGAATAAGTGAGAGTTCAAATTAAGACTTAGCTTTTAGTTCTGAAGGTTTAAGGTTTTAGTCAACCACTGTTAAAATTTGAAGGATTTTGAATTCTTCAGTTTGATTTGTTAATGGGTTGTTAAAGGCTTTTTAGTAGGAGCAATTCTACATGAAAATACGATCGTTGATAAAGACAAAGTTCGCTAGTATGGTTCACAAACGCTGTTCATTAATGTAGTCATCGACGTACACTAGAAAACGTACTTCCGAATTGTTTTTCCGGTTCACAGGTTGCACTTCATTTTCTCATGGATGACAAGTGTGGGTTTACTGCCACCCACGCATAGTTCCCACGCGATAGTTCTACCCATTGACATGTGTATTCATGCACGTCCTTTACCGTCACACCCTTTTTTGGAAATTTAACGACACCCTTCCGGAGGTTGGCACATATTGCCGAAACCTGTGTGCAGATAACGAAAACTGAATTTTTTCTTAGCTGTGTCGCGTAACTTTTGCATAGCTTTAATAATATCGGTTATTCATGGCGGTGAGCAATGGCTAATCCTAGTTCTCTTTTATTAGGCTAATTGTTATTTTTTCTTCTTAAAATATTATCATTGTATCATTTCTATTGTTACATTAGTAATCAGGGAGTTTAAAAATATAAAACAGCTATTTTGAAGTAAAAATGTGGATATATTTTAACTGTTGATACCACCATTGAATTTGTAATTGATTTTTCAATTTTTCATTTTTTAACTGTTAATTCGCAATCAGCGACCTAAAATTTTTTAGGTACTAATTTAAATTAAAATGCCCAATTTTTAAAAGCTTCAGTCCAACATAATTCATCATTCAACGCTGCTTTTAGTTACTTTGTATCTTAGGAAAAATGTATGTTTCAAATGAATAGATAATGTGTCAGCACAGGTGTGAGAAAATGTATTAACGTTCAATTTGTTGTAGAAAGTTTGAACATGTTAATTCAAATTCAAAAACGAAAAAATCGACAAACAGAAAAGTTGATTCCCTGATTACATATTTAAAACTGCGCTATCATCAAAAGTTTCTGCATGTACTACTTACTCATTGTACAAAATTTCGTAATTTTGTCTGAAGAGATTTGTGTTACAGGCTTAGAAAATATGTTTGGGGGAATGTGTATTATTATTATCAATTTTGTAAGTATACCTTATTATGTCATGATTATTAACAATGTAAATGACGTTGATTTTTACGAACCTCTACATTCTTGAAATATTTTGCAGCGGAAGGTATGAACATACTTTTCGCGTTTTCGAAGCATTACACGGATGATAACACGCGACAATCTGTTCTAGTGACAATCTGTTAAAATTAAAAGAATGCACCCAAAGATACATACATCTAGTCACACATGATGTGTTATTTAACCATTTGCGAGTTTCCTTAAACTGATTTACAACGTGCTAAACGAAAATGTTCAAGCTGATATTAAGGAAAAGTCGTTTCAGTTTCTAGATGGCCATTTTGAGGCGATCGTAGGAGCGAAATAGGAACAGTGTTCAGCTCTGTTGGTGCTCCTGATACAATATTTGCATGTGAGGAAAATTTTCTGAACACGGAATGCTCTATAGTTGAATACTTCTATGTAGCAATTCCTAGATAATTAAACTTTGTGCCAAAGTTAGAAATGGCGCATATAATAATGGAATTCCTGGGTTTTGCCAACTACAGTTACCGTTGCGTAACGGTATTTTGCTATTTCATTTAAAATTTCGATACTAGAGCTATATCATTTCTCTCACAGCCCATTGAAACATCCGCTTTGGGACACAATATAGTTGGAGGTTTTGCCCCATCTCTATTCTTACTACTCCTTACGACATCTCCTTCTGCTATGGCGACTAGTTAGAACTATAACTTTTGGTCGTTCTAGATGTATCACCTTATCTAAACTACATAGATAACGGCTAAGGTGGATCCCTGAAAGTTTCGTTTACATAGTTTCTTTGATAACTTCCCAATGTTATGGAAATACTAATGGTTGTTACCTAAACAACTTGTATAAAATTAAATATAACTGCTTAAAGTTTAACTGAAACAGACGCCAATTATAAACTATATTAATTTTAATAAGTTCAATCCGAAATAAAAGACTCATAATTTTCTAACTTCATAATCATGAATCATGAGATATCGGTACATTGTGTACAGTTCTAATTGGGAAAACGTCTCATTAAAGTTTTCCTCGACTTTCTATTGGATCAAGTCTTATTTAACTTTACTGTATAGTAAGATTTAAGCTATCACCGTGTTTTCACAGGTAATCCAAGAAAGCTTTATATAACATAATATAAAACTTTGAGTTATTGACTCACTACTTTATTAAACATCAAATATGCACCGTTTCAGTATTATTTGGAGTTTTTTATATAATATATAAAATATCTCTTTAAAATAACCCCAAGCTGTTGGTTCTGTATTACCAATCGCCATATAACATTAAAAATGCATATCGGGCTATTCAATACTTGAATAGCATGGTATACAAGTTTTTCCTAAAGTTTCTGCATTTGTCGAAGCGTGGAAATTAAAGCTGTAACAAAATAATGTCGAAGTTTTTTGTATTGACCCCAGATTTGCAAGGCATAAACCTATAGACGGCAGTTAATATGTTAAACTATACATAAACCTTCCTCAGAATCAAAAGAATTCTCGTAAAAGATTCTTAGATAACTAAATTCGTTTGTGTAAAACGCAAAGTTTGCACTTCAACAGAGGGCACTTCTGGAGGAGAAAACACTGGAAGACTCGTGTTAGCTAATGCATGCGAAGTAAAAGAAGCAGTGCTAATTATTTTTCGGAAGAATTTACGTATGAGCTCAGCCAGATGCATCTGCAGTAAGTGGTTTCCATTAAACTGTATACAAAGCCAGGAAAACAAGGTGGATGAAATTCGAGATGTATGGAAGGCATCTTAAAAAAACATTAATGCTGTTTCTGCGTGATAAAAGGCCTCAACTAATTGTAGATGATGGGCATGTTGCACATGTTAGAGAATACGAGGGAGAGAAATGATCAAGTAAGCGATTTTGCCGGTACTTGGAAGAAATCTCGAAGCAAACAGGAGTTAAAGTAGTTTCAAATAGTTTTCGTAAAGGAAATATAAAAGTTTTTTATAGAGATGGTGTGTCAAGATAATCTGTTGTTCAAAAGTATTAATATTGTTGAACTACTTGTAGATGGTTCTTCTGCGACAGAAGATCCGTAAAAATACACAATACCTAGCTAATTTGTATTTAACGCGCTAGATATTCCGACTCAGCAGGATATTGCGCTACGTTGAACAATTTGAAATTACTCAACAGTGATTCCGTCCAAAGTTACTTCACGCTTCGATTTTGTCGCGAATTTTTGAAGAATTTCCCTCATTATAAGTAAAGAGTGTTATCGCATGAAATGCTGCATTTAAATCTCTCCACTTAATTAAATTCCTAGAAGGCAAACATTAATAACAGTAGTTGTACAGCAACAATTTATACTTAAAAGTAGAAATAAAAATTACCAATTGATGCGAATATAGTAAAACATCCGTCCCTTAATTCAACGAATTTGTTGCACATTTTCATCAATAGTTAAATGCGTAATTCGTTGGGCCATAATTATTGAAATTGGAAATACCTATAAACATTACTTCGATTGCAATTACACTCGAGCGCAGCGCTTTATTAATTAACGAAGTGTGATTTTATACAGATAAATGTTGTAAATAAATTAATAAAACGAATTTATGAAAAATAAAATGTTATGAATGCCCTGCACGGGATAGCAGTGCTTATTATTTTTGTACAGTAGTGTCAGTTCGATATGAAAGGCTAACTGCATATAATAAATATAATACATAAAAGCTCTATATGTTCACTTCGTTCAATTATATATGTACTTCATCAGTATTTATGTATATCCGGTCTTCATAAATTCCAGAGTTCTACGTGACCGAATTGAGTTTCAAAACTAGAAATTTCTCATCAAACTTACAAAGACTCGTGATAGATACAGAAACAATGTAACACCATATTCGCCTTTCTCGAAAGTGTCCCAATATTCATTTATGAACTTTACAAATGCATCGGCTGTTCATTTACCTTTTCTAAATCCGAACTGATCGGAGCCGGAGGCGTAAACTGCGGTGAAGAATTCAAATTTAGAAAGTCTAGCAACAGCAATATTCCGATGCAGAACTATGCCACAATGAATATGGCATTAGCATATAGTTATCTCGGCGCACCGTAGAAGAAGTAGAAGCGGTAATTGTTGCTACTACTAGCAATAATAATACTGCTGTGGCCCTTCTGCTATAACCAACGCTATTCATTTCGTGACTGCTATCTTTAGTTCAATTTAAACTATTGCAGAATATAGCAATAGTTTTAGTTAAATTAACTATCACCGTTGAGTTACAGTGCGAGCATAAGTAGAACCTTATACGGTTAACTATAGAATTTTAGTGGAGACATAATCCTTACCCTTACAGCTAACCTAATCTTACTACTTTTTCCGTAATCTTACTCTAACAGTTAACAAAGAAGTAAAATATATAGCCACTAGTAATCAACTGGCTTGGAAAAAGAAATATAAAAGTTTTTCTCCTTATCTTAACTGAACAGAACCATCTTTTCGTCGGTGTGGAGTTATATGTCATCTCATAAACGTTTTGTGCAGAAGAATTTCCTCTTTTTCATTTACAGCCATTTTATTGGATAAATCGTTTTGTATTTAAATGCAGATTTTTCGAGTTTATAAATACCCTTTGGTAATAAATTTCGATTATCAATCGTTTTATCTATCATAACATATTTTTAGCTGCAAATAATCCTAGTTACCCAATATGTATTTTCTCTTTGAGCTATTTTTATTTTTATTTTGCAACGGTTTAGTAAAATTTTAAATATTTATATTTAACAAACAACATAAAAAGCGCACAGTGTTCAGTGCACCGCTACAACACGTATTTCATTAATAAAGGGGGACAAAGGAAATTTTTAAAACCAAGCGGGTGTGCAGTAAATATTATTTTATCTATTAAATACTACGACTCTCAGCTAATATTTAATAATAATTTGCTGAATAAAATGTTATTATGCACATTTCCGTGGATGTGACTATTGTCAGTTATTACCGATTAATAGCAGTATAGGCCACTGATCTGAAAGATATGTTTATTGGAGATGTTCACCGAAACATATATTAATTAAAGTTGCCGGTTTGCTGACTGACAAATAATTAAAATAAAAGTAAATGAGAATATATTCGTGATTTCGTTTGTTGCACAACCTCATATCGTAAACACACAATATTCATTAATCAAATAAATAAATTAACCTTACCGGAAATATATAACATTTTACAAAAAAATATATATTACTCATTGAAAAGAAAACTTAAAACGAAATGAAAACATAACAGTATCCGATCCTATCCTCCACGAAAAACCGAGTATGAAAAAAATCCATTCTTCAACCTTACGGTCTCAACGATACCGCATGATTCCACATCCAGCATAGAGTGTTAATCATAAGCCTAATCATATTTATCATCCCTCCTTTCAGATATGCAAAAATCTCACAGACTCCTTTGCTCTATAAACAATATTGTAGTAGGCCTAGGATTGATCAAAAGAGAGAACAAGTCTACTTGTTCTCAAGTACAATTACTAATAATATTTCTGGTTTTCTTTATGTATTGGCAATAAATGTATAATAAATGTGTGTCAGATATTTCTTATCACTTTTATTCTTCGTTCTGTAGCAGTTATGTTTGCCTTGACATGTTTTGTAGATAACATCTATATATCTTTCTTATCTTTCCATTTTAGGACTTGTATTTGGTTATAGGAACGTGTAGCAAATTCCCCTTTTTTCAGTTTAGTTGATACTAATTCTTTTGGCATATGTTTTCTCGTTCGTCTCACTGTACCAACAGCGTGTGTTCTCAGTTGAAGTAATTTGAAAAATAATTATATATAATAACCTACTTCCAATCATTTGAGTTGTTCTCACTTGTTGAAGCTGCACTTGATTTTATTCCACCGTCAGAATGAGAATGTGCGGATGATAACACAGATAGAATAGCTTAATACTTCTTTCCCTCCCTTTCCCTTCTATCACATACTAAGTGACTATCTTACACAAAAAAAAACGATTGCAACGAAAACACGTTCTGCCTCGGTATTGCACATTATGATCATAAGAATATATCACTAGTCTGACTCGTTATTCTACACGAATGGGTTCATAATGTTTGCAAAACTTGCTGTGACAGTTTTCCTTCACGGTAAAGATGAATGTCCAAGAAATTAATAAAATTAGCTCACAAAAATAAAATAACAAAGCAAATGCAATTTTAATGTGTCAAAAAGGTGTAAAATTAACTAATGGTCTACAAAACTTAATTGAGTTGCCTTTTGCAGCAAATGAGAAATATAAAATTGTGAATGTGTTTCGATTGCAGTAGTTTACATCGAGTAAGAATGTCGTAATTTTTTAGTGGCCATTCTTGGAGAAGAAAATCTCAAAATTGCTCTGAACCTGCAAAAACGGGGCTTTCTTTGTTTCATCGCGTATTACGAGTAAACTATGTAGTTGAATTTTATTGAAGTGGTAGCAGAGATAGAGGCTTTCAGGACCATTATTGGCAAGAATTTAATTCACCGACAAAATGCAAGTTAATATTAAACTCGAACATTATATTATGAATTCCCGTACTGTTTTATTCATATGCCTAAAAATCTTTACATTGAGCAAAGCAGTGTGTGTTGTGAGATTAAAATTTGAACTTTTAACGTTTTAGTGCGGACTTGATATACGCAACGTTCGCTCTGCATAATTAAAATATTAATTAAAATTGTTTTAACTGCAACATAACATAACTGTAATTTTAGAAACTTTCTAGAGCATACATGAACCGCAGATATGAAATACGGTGAAATACGAAAACCTATTATTATCATCCAGGAGTCGCATTGTTCCATTGTCGGGTAAGAAATCTCAAGACAAGAGAGATTTTCACGATACAGTATGCCACATAATGTATGTGCGTAGGAGCAGCGCCAACAATGAAGGATAAAAGCTGACAAAAGAGATTCTTTACGCGAAATGCATGAGTTTGAACAGCAATTCATAAACCATTTGTAGTTTACAATGTACATATTAACATCAATTACAAATTAATGCTTAATTAAGTTGTTAATTATTCTTCTGAACTGCATTTGGAAGGAAAAATGTGTCTATTTTCTTAAGCTTACATTGCACGTGAGGTCACTGTATGATTTCATCTCGTAACACGAGCTTGTAGGGAATGAAGCTCAGACCTATTCACAGAGTTAAGTATTCAGCAACCAAAGATGGTATTATAAGCGATTTGCTCGCAGAGCACGTAAATACGTCGATCAATAGTGGTGTTGCACATTGTAAAGGAGATAAAACTTAAGAAACTAACTTAGGAAGTTTTCCTTAGCTTTATATATCTGGGCGGTATATCTACTAATTACACAGTATGACGTATATAAGAATTACTACTAATTACACACTATGAAGGCGCTGCAAAAGTCATTAGTATTTCCTGAATATTTTTTGCTAATTCCGAAGTCGTTACCTTTCAAAGAGTTTTCATATCGAAAATTGTTAACTGATATTCTCAATTTTTCATTGTTTCTCATTTGAAGAAGTAGAAGAAAACACAAAGATTACTATCAACGCCGGCATAGGTTATAAAATTCACTTTCTTTCTTATATCTTTCTTCAAACTTTTAATAAGTAATATATCAGAAAGTTTATATCAAATAATTAGCCAACTTCTGTGTGGCAATAGAAGGATGGAAGAATACCAACAAGTTTCCATTTTAAATTAGTTAAAACTTTCCAGTACGGATAAGATTAAATAGAAAGGTAAAAAGTTATATATAAGAAGAAGAATTTTGGTGTATTAGTACTTAAATTTTAGTTCCATAAGAGAAAACAATTAAGTATTCGTTACTCCAGTGATGGGATGTGGTAAGGACCAGTCTACCAGGCGTAAACGAACTTTGGGCGGTATTCGATAGGCCACCAAAGCATTCAAGATTTAGTGATCGAGTAATAAATTTATGTAGTATAGTAAATTAAATACAATAATATATTTTATTACCAGCAATAAAAGTAGTGAAAGCTCGGTATTATACATATTTTTTTATCGCAAAAATACAAATGAAAACAACCCAATAATTATTTTATTGAGTGAGAAAAGAATTGCGCGAATACACGCGCAATTCTTTTCTACTGAGTTACTTTCTTTGTAAAGTATAGGGGGTATTTTAATTTTTTGTTTGCTTATAAAACGTGTCTAACACGAGAAGTGCCACAAGTGTCACACACCGATTTCGATGCAATTTGGTACAGCGATAGAATGGACAAAAATAAGGTCTACCTATGTTTTTATACGTGCCCTAAAAGCCCCTGGGGCGAGTACAAAGGGTTGCAAATTGGGGGAATTTTTTTTTAGACCATTCCTTTTT
>JAWQRJ010005695.1:0-10070 GCA_033557515.1 Diorygopyx duplodentatus | reverse complement strand
TATATATATATATATATATATATATTGTTCCCTTCCTACTATATTCAAATTTCTTCAAACTTCTAGCTTTATCCGTTCCCCATATAGCCTTCCTTCTGCAATAAACGGAATATATGGGCGTGTGCGAATAAGAATATAAAGGCATTAATAAAGAGAAAGATTTGAATGAGGAATTAAAATTGTATAGTTATGGTTTAAATTAACTCTAATTTTGTGAGACGATTTGCGTGGCTTAGAATTAAAAATTGATTTTTTTAAATGGTGATTTCAATAAACCACTATTCTTTATTTTTTTCTGATAATCTTTGAAGCAAGCCTCTCTTATTTTCTACATGTTCTTCAAAATAAAATTTTAAAATGTGTTTTCAGCGACGTGACGACCACCTGGAAACCATGAGATTTGAGCGACGACACCTGGCACTGTGAATCTTATGCGCTAAAGTCATCAGTGTCATAGTTTAAGACAGTAAAGAGTTAAAAGTGGCGTAGGTCAATTGCAAGTTAGAACAGATGTTGTCTGAGATCTAATCTCTGCCTCTCTGCTATGTTGGGTCTCTACAGTCTGTAACCATAATTTGTCTAAAAGACTTTGTATTTATAACTTGTTAATAGTTAATATTTTTTTGCACTCTACCGTGCTTGGTAGTGTCATTTTAACTTTTAAACAGGAACATTTCAAAAATTAAACATCATTACTTTTCGATGTATTCCTGACAAAAGATCAAAAGCTCTACTTCGACCAATAGCTCTTTAAATGTTGGCACAATCTTTTGATTCAACCATTTATTTTGAATTGAAAGCATTTTTGTTTGATAAAATCTTCCTGCTTTTCTCTATTTTTTTCACGTGTTCATTAGATGAGAAATTCTTTTGCTGTCAAACTGAGTTACACAGAGTTTCCCTTGATTAAAAATATACCTGCATTTGTGAAAGTTTGCGAAATTACTCTAGCTGCCAGGTACAACTCCGTTTTGATCTAATTTAGAGAGATCGGTCGACCGACTGACGGACGCATTTGCATTATTAAAAAAGTTGCCAGAACTTTCCTTATTTAGTCGGCCGAGCCAGAGTGCACTTTTTGCTCTACCAACAGGGCATTACTCAGAAATTGACCTGGTACCAACAATGCGGGCAGCAATATTAACTTCGTGGAATGCAGCGGTGCATTTTTTTCGGCATAAAATAAAAACCAATTCATAGTGAATTAAAGTTAAAATTGAAATAAAATTTTAATCTTTATCAAAAAAACTTCATTTTAAGAAAAAGAAATTACTAACACTTGAAAAGACTTCGTCCTATTTCCCATTACATAATTACGCGCCGCAATTCTAAAATTTGGAATAGAGTTTGAGGAAATTGCTCGAAATTGTTCCTGTACATGAAGGGTTTTGTGCCCTCAACAAAACTGTAGACCCTTCGCAGTAAATAAGCCCTTTCATACATCCTTCCGCAAACGTCATGTGCAGAATGAAATCCGATAACCCTTACGAGGCAGGCCCTTTCATTTCGGCTACAGGAAATTACCTGACCGGGGGCAACTTGTATTTAAACTTTAGGGGCTGTAATGTCGCATTTGGCCTAATTTGCCAGGAACCCGGAATTTAATCAACTGACAATGAGTGTGAGGGGTGTGACATATTGTTAGGGGCACCTTCATTAGAATGAAATTGGGGTAGTATGACTTTTACGAGATTTAATACAGGAAAAGGACTTGGAACGCATATTTAAATGAACCAGAAATCTGTTTCAAACCTGTTTCAAAAATGTGTAATAACTATGTCTAGAAAAAGGTTAATATTAAGCGTAACTGGGATAGCAATCTTGCAATGAGATGATTAATCTGGTGCACAGGTTTTTCCAATTCTCGTGAAGTAGAAAGATATCGCGAAGTGGTGAAGTATTGATTTCAACAATGTGAAATAATTTAATAATTTGAAATGCGAGTCGCATAGGCGTAGGCAAAGAGTAGCGCAGGTACACCTTGAAGATGCTAGTTTTAATGGAGTATAAGGGTAAAGGAGTGTTCTCAAAGAGGGGTACAGTCTCCTCTTGTTTGGAACTTGATCCTAAGATAACTTGCTCCAGTACCTAAGCAATGATTAGTTTCACTAATGATCTGGTAATATTTGTGAGTGAAAAATATGAAGACTTTCTCAGCAAATCAAGGCAAAGTGCATTAAAGATGATCGAGGTATGGTGAGTACAATAATTAAAATTCGCTCTGTGGGTTTTAGGTTTAATTATAAGTGATTTATTATGAATGATTTCATAAGCCCACATTAGATGTTTGAATGAATAATCTAAAACGCTAAATGTGGAGTTAGTATCCGTATTTATACGGATGGCTCCAAGTTCAAATCTTGTAAAGCTGGCCTCAAAATCTCACCCTTGCACAATCCAAGCAATAACATTGGCAACTAGCAGAAATTTTATCGGACTGATAACACTTCTAAGTAGGTGTCTGGTTGCGAAAGATGCACTTCGCTACTCAAATGTTGCAACATCTAAGTATTACATTGTGTATCCCGGAATAACCTTCGTAATTTTACATTCTTTGTACTCTATGCTACACAAACATATTCAATTTGTGTCTATCTGGCTCTGAAACATGTAGATGAAGCGAAGCATAGGATGAAGCTTCACAACAACATAAGAGAAGACAACATAAGAGAAGGCAACGTAACAGAAGACACTATTAAATAAGACAACAAAAGAGAAGACAACATAAGAGAATACAATATAAGAGAAGGCAATTAAAAAAGAGAAGTTTGATGAGGGAACTCAATCACGGACAATGACGGGATCCGGAGGACATCTGCTGAAAATGTTGACCTTTATAGAAAATGAGGGCCGATTATCACTGGGATTTGGAACAGGTATGGATGGTGATCACAAATTACCTTAAAAGCAGTTTTAGACGCCTTTAAAAGGGCATGGAACTTTGATTTAGAACTCGTGGAATATCTACTCTCGATATTTTGCTCAGATGATAATTTTGTGTCTACATATTAGGTTCTGGTGTTAACCTAATGTGTAGACACAAAATTGTTTTATTTAATAATCTGAAATATGATATTCACTTTTCATAATAATTCAAGTCATACAGAGGTATAATTTGGCAAAGCTGTACACTAAATTTCATCTTTTTTATTTTTGGAATGGATTAGACATGCCTGTTCGAAACTATTTTTTCTGTATTTTTTAGGCATTTTTCCATTGACAATAATATTTCTCTAAAGTTTGTAGATTTCTGGCAGGTAAACTGTTGGTACTCCCCTGTTACTACACCTATGATCCAGCAATTATACTACAAAATGTGCTTTTGAACTTACACCTTACCATTCTTTTTCACGTGTACCTGAAAAATCCCACCTATAATTTTTTTTTTCTCAAAATCACTTATTCTACAAAGTGTTAAAGCCCTGACGTTAAAATCTGGGATAACCCATGCGTAAATCTCATGTATACAGGGTGAATACCGTAGACCGTCCATTAGAAATATATGGGAAACGTATAAAGCTAGAAATCTGAAAATTTGAAGGCTGTTCCGGTTATACCGGAAGTTGACAACAGCTTTGTTAATTTATACGGAATGACCGAATTTTATTTTATTTTTCTTAATTTACTTTTATTTTATTTTATTTTCAACAACTTTTGTAATATATTTGCTATGCCTAAAGTTAATCGTTTTCGAGATATTGAATTTTTCGCAAAAATTATGCAACCGCAGCAACATTTTGAACAATCGAATTTTCATAATTAGACTTATGCGATAATGTTCATACTTCATTAACCATTAGTTGAGACATCGAACTTTTCAGAAATACATCCGGAGCGGCACTCCTTACAAAATTAAATTTTGAAATAAGAAAACTTTAAATGATAAAAAGTAATTTTTTTTAAATGGCACCCACCAAATATTTTTATCTTATCGAATGTAGAATCCTCCTTAACGGTATTAGATTTCCCTATACCTAAAATGTAATCTTTTCCGATTATTTAAGGGTTTTCAAGCTCTTGTTGCAAAAGTGATCCTTTGACAATACATTCATTTGTCGTAAATTGGGTTGCCTACAAATTAGTTATCAATTTTGACGTTTATGTAACTTAGGTTGGTTGATTTCATATTTAGGGTGAAAAATTAATGCAGGTATCATTTGGAAATCGAGTTACCAAGTTATTTCACATGTTTAGTTCTTGACAACGTTGAGAAGTCCTTACTGTGTTCTAAAATGCAACTAATTACTCCAATGTTGATATTATGAATTTATTTATTATTCATAGTCAATGCCAACAAATAATAAGGACATTGAACGAAAAATATCCGAATTTGCCGCTGCATGGAACAAAATTCAGAAGGTTACAACCCAATTTTAGAAGTCATGGGATATTTTGAAAAATCGAATTTTCATAATTAGGCTTATACGATAATGTTCATACTTCATTAACCATTCGTTGTGATATTGAACTTTTCAGAAATACACCTGCCGGCACATTCTTACGTACATTCTTTACAAAGTGATATAGTTATGGTTTTAGCTTATTTTAGCAGACTTCACTTCTGTGGATTTTTATCTATGGGGTCACATCAAAAGCACTGTGTACACCCAAGAAGAATTGGAAAATCGAGTTCGAAGAGCTTTTGATGTATTAGATCCAATGAAGTCCAATCAAGAATTGTTCTGATTTGTTTAGAAAGAAATGGAGAATGATTTAAACATTTTCTTTAGTAATTTATGTCTTAGATTACCATAAAAATAAGCTATGTATATTATAAGCTAAAACCATAGTGACAGTGTTCTCGTCATTCGTGACTGGTTTAGCTTTTCGTATTGCTCCAGTTGCTTTTATATGATTTATAAAATTGGATTGTAACCTTCTGAATTTTGTTCTATTAAGCAGCAGCAAATTCGGATATTTTTCGTTCAATGTCCTTATTATTTGTTGGCATTGATTATGAATAATAAATAAATTCATAGTATCAACATTGGAGTAATTATTAGTTGCCATTTTAAAACACAGTAAGGACTTCTCAACATTGTCAAGAACTAAACATGTGAAATACTCGATTTCCAAATGATACCTGCGTTAATTTTTCACCATAAATATGTTCCAACCTAAGTTACATAAACGTCAAAATTGATAACTAATTTGTAGGCAACCCAATTTACAACAATTGAATGTATTGTCAAAGGATCGCTTTTGCAGCAAGAGCTCGAAAACCTTAAATAATCGGAAAAGGATACATTTTAGGTATAGGGAAACCTAATATCGTTCAACGAGGGTTTTAATTCTACATTCAATAAGATAAAAATATTTGGTAGGTACCACTTAAAAAAACTCACTTTTTGTAATTTAAAGTTTTTGTTTTACCCCTGAGCGAGCTCGGGGGTAAAACATACAAGGTACTGACTACTATTATACATACCATTATACATAACCATTATTTATCCATGATTTTATCAATGCTATTATTTATGTTGTTCATAATTGTGCCATATTTTCAATTTCGATGAAGCTTATTGTAAAAAAATAACATTATGGGTAATTAAGTTTATAGCAAGAATGACACATCCTTAGAAAATGTGAAAAAACTTACGAAACGGTTTTTATAGTCAACAAGAAATAATAAAGTAAACAATTCCTTAGCAACCCACTATAGAATTGTGAATTAAAAAAACATTAAAAAACGTCCGTCAAGCTGGCATCTCGACTTGGGCAGAATTAAATATAACCATATAGGTAATTTGTTGCTAATTAGTTGACTAATTAGTTATTCGCGAGTTTGCTGCTCCAGCGATTTCCAAAAAATGGGGTTTTTGCCAGCTTGACGGTCAAGCTGACAACATTCAATCACAAAATATCATTCATTATTTTGAAAAACTGAATACATGGGAATTTGTTGCTAATTAGTTGCCACGACCGCGATTTTGTTGCGCCACCAATTTTCGAAAAACCAAAGATCGTGCCATATTAATGACCAAGCTGGCGGAAACAAACTAAAACATTATTTTGAAAAACTGAATAGATAGGAATTTGTTGCTAATTAGTTTCCAAAATCGCGATTATGACAATTAATTCGCAACTCATTAGCAACAAATTCCTATGCTTTTGAGTTTGTCAAAATAGTTTTTAGTTTGTTTCTGCCAGCTTGGCCGTTAACCTGGCGGGATGTTCGATTTTTTGAAAATGGGTGGAGCAACAAAATCGCGATTATGGAAATTAAATAGCAACAAATTCCTATGCATTGAGTTTGCCAAAATAATATTCCTTTGGTTTGTTTCTGCCAGCTTGATCGTTAACCGAACATTGAAATAGGACATCCTGGCAGGATGTTCGGTTTTGCGAAAATGAAAGGGGCAACAAAATCGCGATTATCATTATTAATTGTTACCTAGTTAACAACAAATTCATGTGCAATGAGTTTTTGAGTTTGTTTCGGCCAGCTTGGTCGTTAACCTGGCAGTATGTTCTATTTTTCGAAAATGGGTGGAGCAACAAAATCGCGATTATGGGAAGTAATTAGCAACAAGTTCCCATGTATTCATACAAAATAATGATATTTTGTGGTTGGATTTTTCCAACTTGACCGTCAACCTGACAGAAATCTGGATTTCTGGGAAATGATTCATATTTTAATATTCTGGGAAATCATATTTTAATCATTTTTCTGTTTATTTTACCCAAAGTGCATTATTATTATTAATAGCCAGTTCTTGAAGAGATTATATGTAAAAAAAAATGCCGACTGCAAATGGAAATTTATTCTTCCACACGTTACAACTTCTTAACTTTTTTTGCACTGAATATTGTTCTAATTGCAATTCATTGAAGTAATAATATTCCACAAAAGCTACAATTTTGTTTTATTCTTTCTTATAAAAACTCTGTGTCAAAGAAGAAGAATTTAATCAACGCATTATTGCGATGGGTCTCTAGGAAATCTGTAGGAAACTTCCTCCGATGGCAACTTGTTCAAAAGTTGGTCAACGTGTTGACGTAGATGGAGTTGAAGGGGCGTGTCGTGGAGGGGGTCCCATTAACACTATTGCAAATCAATGTAGACCGTACTACTATCACTTGGCGATCCTGACCTCTTTGGCAGGTTACACGGTTCACCATATAAGTGCATCTGTTTGAGAGCGAGCAAAAAACAATCCCATTTTTAGTTATGGTTCCAATGTGAGTCGATGACATTGATACCAATACATTTTGTGTAGGCAAGACGATCTCCCGCCGTACGGTACTTTCCTCTTTTGCCCATTTACGGATTTAAGGCCTCAGCCGCAGTGCGCCAAATTAATGGATTTAAGTGGCAGACGGGCTGTCGCTATAATTGGAAGTGTCGAATTTGCGCCATTTCTCGGAGGACGGAATTTGTTTCGGACGACGGTACTAAAACAAAAGAATTTTGATCGTTGGCTACGGATCGTAGGTTGATACACGTAGAGAGCTAAAAATAGCTCTAAATCGAGCAATGGGAAGTAGTTCGTCATGAATAAAGATGCAATCAATGGGAACAAAGCGCAATCTGGATAGCACGTGGCAAGTCAATGAATTTTGGAAATAAGTTGGCTAAAAATAGCCTCATAAATAACGCGTTACACCACCAGATGGCCATAGTTATGTAAACACTGCCACACATCCAAATGGGCGTCTTGGATCTTGTTCAATTTGTAGACTTCTGTGGAATTTCGGGAATGAATATAGATAATTTGGTAAATTAGTCTTCATTAAAAACCAATTAGGCAAACGAATAACACTTCTTTCCGGATTATCTGGATATCAATAATTATGAAGTATGTACCAAATAAATGGAATACATTGTGTGAGAATATAACTGGCACATCGCTGGAAATGTAATTTAAAGAAAAAATCATTAGTTTATTTGAATTTGCATTTATTTTGAAATCAAGAGGCCTGGAAATTATACGAAAAACATAATTAGTCTTGGTCAAGGTGTACTACATTTTATTGTGGTTGTTTCCTATTGGGATACAAGTTTGTCCGAGTTGGAACAAGATGATTTTGGAGAAACGCCAAGTAATTTTTCCCATTCAATTATTGATTGAAAAAAATTGGGCCAATGATCTACTCTCGTAAAATGTTGGATATGGTAAACGCAGTTGATTGTAGATGAAAATTTATAGCACCACTATTCCTGAGGAAATAGTAAGCCTGATAATTTTTCTGTATAATCATTTAAAGCTGCGTCATTCACGCATTGTCTTTTCAAATAATAATTTTTATTAAGAGTTTAAATAAATTGCGTGCTGTAAAATTTTGTGCAGTAAACCTTCTTTCAACTTTACGTGCAGTTCGATGAAACAGTTAACCGCCATTTTCATTAGCTTCCATACAGGTCCGCCTCGTAATGACACGTCTAATTTTGGTCAGAGCAGGCCACGATTTCCTAAACAATGTCGAACAGCACATCCGTAGCCAATGACCGATCGGAATCCTAACGGGGTTCATTGAAACAATAATGCCTCCTGGTGCAGGAAGTGCTTGTCCGCCATTTACTGCAATTGTCATTTTACTAGGCACCGCTTGTCTGTACGACTGTGACTTAATGCAGCGTATGCCACACTTTGTTGCAAGAAGTATGTGCACATTATAGTGTGTACTTACACAGCTCTCTGAGCATCCAATTGTTAATTATGAACTACCGTTGCATAACGTTATAACGGAAAATTTTACTATAAAATTATGTTACAAGATAGCAGTATTAGTTAATACATAATTTTTATTACAAAGGTAATAAAAAAAGATATTAAAATTGAATATTCCCGTCTAGTAGCTCATAAATAAATTGTATAAAAACGAGAATAAAATAAAGAACGCACGTTAAGGTTTGTTGAACTTTATTACCATAAATAAATGGAGAGATTAGTATTAATATAAAAACTACATTAATGTTAAGTAGGTGTTATATTTACCAGACTGTTTACTATTCACAATGCGTAATGAGATCGCAGTAAATCTCACCCAGAAATTAAAGCGTTGCCTAGAGCAAGTAATGGCCGGGAAAATGTAGTGCGGATGGTAGGTCATCATGTTTGCAGTTCAATTTCTCACCGGAACGCGTCGCTACGAGCGGTACGGAGCGCAGGCAACTCAATTACCCATAATTCACTTTCGATTTCTGCATTCTTCTGTTCAGTTCGCAGCTGTTGTGCTCATATGTCAAATATTATTTCGGTTGTGATATTGTTGTGGTTGCAACATAATCTGTCTCGTAATCGCACTAGAAAGTCGTTTATTTGCGCTGGAAACGAAGCAAAATTGTGGTTGCGATTTCCGGCCGTACTGCACGGTTTAAACCATATCATCAATATGGATTAGAGCTTCTTTTGTTCGCCGTCTAATGGGGGCATTTCCTGATGAGCTTGTGGTTATTACACGGACTGAAATAATAATTTGCAATACATTAGTAATTCCTGCGGATGCCCGACAATTGGCGAAGGAGTTACTTTCTCTTAGCAGGTATTTGTGTAGCCAGTGGCCAAACTTATAGATTGTTTCTAGCATCTTATGGCAAAATTTTCCTTTAAAGATCAGTTAACATTTGCAATATATTAACAACTGTTGTGTACGTCGTTTTTCTTCACCAGTTAGTTCTGATGGTGGTACTCGCAATGGCAAGCGAAACGTCAACAGCAATATGCGTTTCTTTCATTCCAACCTATAAAATATAAGAGAAGTGAAAATGTCAATATTTTGGACTTTTAAAGTCCATTCTTATCAGAATCACTTTTTTTTATGGGCGAACTATCGGCAGGTGTTACCATTAGATAACATTTTTTATGCTGATTACAACTTCATTGTTTAAATAAAATTTTGGGGCTTCATATGTCAAAATATGATAAACAGCCAGTTTGATAGTAGTATCAAAATAATATATAGATTTTGATTTCGTTATGTTTGTAGAAATAAATTCCCCAACTATTCTTCTATTTAATATACAGAGTCGCTTTTATGTATGGAAACGGTCGATTATTTTCTAAACTAAGATAGCTGGAAATAAAGTTAAATACAAAATATTTAGGGTTTTTTAAAATGTATTGAAG
>JAWQRJ010005694.1:0-10070 GCA_033557515.1 Diorygopyx duplodentatus | reverse complement strand
AGTACAAGGTACACAAAAAAAAATTAAACGTAGGCAGTGTCGTTCACAAGAATAACCCCAAAAACTATATTTTTGACCAACCCTTTAAATGCCTCTAACTTGGTAGGGGAGGCCTAAATTAAAAAAATATATATAAAGGACCCCACCTAAAATCAATTGTACAATATGCCCTTGCAGTATTTGCGCACAATTTCTGGACACCCTGTACAATATGTGTCGTAGAAACACATGTATCTGTATACTATTTGCACGATAATAATTATCATTGTACATTGCAAAACTAGTGATTAAGTATTAAATCGTGAAACGTAGTCGACGTCTATAAACTCCTCACTTCCTCCTCACAACCTCAACTTCTCTTGCTATATATACATGCATTTGGAAAGGCGACAATAAGGCGGCTTTTTTCACATAAGTTACAATAGGTATTTTCGTTATTTAGTCCGGTCTTTGATCTGTTTTTCAAATACAGTTCACTGGTATTGTAATTATCTAGCAATATTGTTTTAATTATCATTGTACATTGCAGAACTAGTGGTTAGGTATTAGAATTACCTATTCCTTTCTTTAACCGTCAATTTTTAGTTTTGATAAAGGTGTAGGTGGTAGACCAGGAACAATACCCAAATGGCATTGTTCATGTAAATCCTAACCTTTTGATTTTTGTTTCACTTCGGTGTTTTTTTGTATAAATTGTGTTATTTTCTGGCATGTTTAGTATATATGGATGAATTTTGCATAACTTTCTTCTTAAAAAATTTTCAAATTTGAAATAAATATGTGGGGTTGGGGTTGTTGCTGGTAAACAATGATTGTCAGAAGAGAACTATTGTCGCTATCCTTTAGTACTACTAAAACGGTTAAATATTTATCCTAACTTTTTTCTGATATGTCTTACAGTTTTGGAGATATTACAGCAAATAACGAAGGGTTGTGTTGCCGATAGAGTTTTTATTCATATAGTATAATACGAAGGGAACACAAAGGGTATTTGTCAAGTAAAGCAATCCCGGACAAGAGAAAGTTTCATCAAAACAACTCTTTGTTTAGGCATAAAAATATAAAATATTTTCTCTACGTATATTATTTGCACTCGTGTTTTATAGGTCTAAAAATACCTATTTAAGCATATTTTCCTTTGCTTTTCTATTGTAGTAGTGAACTCGATTTAAACTTCAATTTAATGGTCTGAAGCGTTCCGCACTGTAAGGCTTACGAAAACTGAATTAATATCTCTGCCATTAAGTCCGTTCGGCGAAATACGCCAACGCAGAAAGTTTGGAGGGGAGCTCGAGGAACAATCTTTAAAGCGATATTTTATAAAATATTTACTTTCCAATTAGCTCCGAGTCCTCGGGCGGGACTTGAAAAAGGTAATCGTGGTGAATGCGCAGGAAGTATTTTAAGTAAAATTTAATGGCGCGCTAATGCCGGCCCTGCCTGCGCTCCGCGTGACTGTTGCGCGGCCTTTGCGATATCAAAAGAAACCTCGGCGACTCCTCGAGCCTGTCCGACTGCAATTTCCGGTCTCGGATCGAGAGATCCTTTCGCAAAGCCGCCGACCGTAGAAAAGCAATTAAGCGGTAAGTATTCGACGTGAGTATTGTTAGTCAGGTAGGTTTTCTGGAAGTTGTAATGTAATAACGAAATTACACCTTATGGGCATTTTTGTCAAAGAAGCCTATGAAAGAAGTTATGCATGAACTCCCATCAAGAGGTATCCGTTTGCGCATCCACTACTGAACTGGTGTTGCTCTAGACTGATGACGTCACAAATATAGTTTCGCTAAATGGCAGTAAAGAAATTTTGTTCTAGTGTGGGCAAAGCAATTTTAATTCTACTAAACTGTTCCTACTTTCTCTGTAGCTCTGCGATGTGCTGTGTAATCTTTTCTGTGGCTAGCTTTTATTCCTAGAAGTACGAAATACCTACAAATATTTTGAACGGTTCCTTTTTGATGAACCTTTCCTATGTCTGTTCTTATTCGTTTTTATTGCAGTCTTTTACCAATTTATGTGGGAAATTCCCATTCCCACTGCATAAATATTATTTAAAGATAGGTAATAATATCTATAGATTTACATATAAATAGTAATTGTGTTTTCGGTTTAGTTTATAGTTTGTCTCATGAAGGCATTATGTTGTGGAACAATTGTTAGTACCAGTTCATCAATTATTCAAAATAGAAAATGACACTTTTTTCCAACTTTGTGGAAAATCAGAAAAATCAGCTTGTGACTCAATTTTTCCTTCATTTTACTCTCTTTAATGTAACTTGTTTATATTATAGATAATTGCAAGATGTCAATAATGATTAATTGCAACAGTAACATTGTAAAAAAAGACATTGTTAAAATTTTTTTATTTAGAACTTAAAGAGAGAATATTAATAGCAGGTATTTACATGCATGTAAGTAAAAATTATGTACAGTAACATTGTTATTATACATTTAGCAACACCTGGGGCCCTTGCGGGTTGACGGTCTCCGTCAGAGCTGCGAACCAGTCAGAGCTCGTTGATGTACAATCCATACTTCCCCTTCTTTTCCAGTAGTCTGAATAGTGAGCTGATATAACGGTGGTTCCAATTTCTACATGTTACCCTCCTAAGGCAAAGGAGGTATATTCCTAATGGAAAAAATACAAGACAAATGTTAACTGTAAAATTAATTAGTTGAATTAGAATTAATTTATAATTTTTTACGTATTAATTTCTAGAAATTTCTGCTGTATTGGTTTTTATTAATTATTACATTTAAAACGGAACAAGGTATTTGTTGTGTATGTGTTTTGCATTGTGTACATCTTATTGCTTATGGTGAGATTTTGATAACCTTGGCGAATTATACAGGTGTTTCTAATAAACTGAGGTTTCAATAAACTAAGGTTGTATATCAAAATTGCACCATCAACATTTATGATCAAATGCAATACTTTCTATTATACATTTAGGCATTTGAAAATAATAATAACAAAATTTTAATTTCTTCATAGTGGGCATTTGAATTTTGAATGTCAGTAAACACATTCTTCCCGATTGGCAGGAAAACTTGTTTAACTCGATAAGAAGCAGACTCTCTCAGATGTGCTACTTTCCTACATTGTTAAATAAAAAACTGTACTAAGTACTATTCAAAATTTATTTAAATTATTAAAATTTAATTTAAATAAAATTATTTATTTAATTAATAATAATTAATAAATCATTGTCAACATAAACTGCCGTGGTGTAAGTTAATTTGCACCAAACGGACCATTTCTTACCTTATGGATCCTTCTCGCTGCTGGAAAAAGATCTGTATATTTACAATCTACAAAGTTGGGCCGTGGTTGGGTTTTTATTGTCACTAGCTGAAGACATAAACCCCATCACAAACTGGACGGAATATAGACAGAAAATTCCACTCTTCAACGGAGAGATAGATTGTCGAAAGTTAACAAGATTAATTAATTAAATAATTATAACTTGTGGTATAATTATATTAAAATTAAGATTTTAATATAATTATACCACAAGTGACAAATTATCCATCGTGTTATTGAAAATATCTGATTATAATCCAAAATTATACATAATGTCAAAACTAACTGTTTTGGGCAAATTTGCATTGATTTTAATCAAAACTTTTTACTTTCTCTCACATGAAAGGTATAAAGAGAAAGTAAAATGCATTCGGTCCAAAATTTCGATGGTGAGATTTTGATATATCTTGATGAATTATGGTATTCTAAGACTAATGGTGCCATTTTTGGCCATTGGTGTGTTCGGATGTCCGTCTGTCCGGATGTCCGTCTGTCCGGATGCCCGTCTGTCCGGATGTCCGTCTGTCCGGATGTCCGTTAGATAAAAGTTTGTGGCCTGGATATCTACGACTTCTAATCATTTTGGGTAAAAAAGCTGCAAATAAAAGTTGCACGGTTTCAGTCTTTCTCTCTTTTCTATGTATTTTCATATATACAGGATGTCCCATTTCTTCAAGACGCTATGCAGCTTCAGATTTTGAATAGGAACACCCTATATATTATCTCATTTTTAGGTTCCTTATGGAATTTATGATCTATTTTATTAAACATACATTTGGCCAGAGTCGCACCGTTTAGGAGTTATTGGATATTTTTTACTAAAACTGACACTGCAGTAACGCGAATCGAACTGACATTTTAAGTCAAACATATGACATTTCAAGCTTGACAGACAAGCAGATGGGTGGATAGATAGACCAATTGCCATGAAAATAAAAGATAGTTAAAATACAAATATACTAGGAGTATCTTTTAATTTAGAATGAGTAATTTTGGCTAAATGTATGGTTAATGTTTGACATTTCAAGCTTGACAGACAGACAGATGGGTGGATAGACAGACCAATTGCCATAAAAAAATACTACCTCTGTCCGAAAATAGTTGCTACAGTTCAATTTGACGTCGATTATTGGGAATAGGCAATTTAATCTTGCATCACTTATTGCAAAATATCAAAGTGGATAACAAATTCAAACGGGGTGCGATAAATACCGCTGTTCGGAAGTTGCGCTGTTTTCGTTTCAAAAATGACGTTGATTCTCGTAAAAAGAAAAAACAGCGCAGGAATTTTTGCAAAATAATGTTTAAAATGTGTTAAACTGTTCTGTTTATAATTTGTCTGTTTTCCCTTTGAATTAAAAAATGTTTGTTCAGTAATTTTCCCCGTTTTCTTACTTCTTGTGAAATGTAGCAACTATTTTCGGACAAAAATCAAAGTGAAATGTAGCAACTATTTTCGGACGGAGGAAGTATGTAAATATACTATATTTTAATTTAGAATGAGTAATTTTTTTTCCATGTATGCAAAGGTGCGGTTTTGGCTAAATGTATGGTTAATAAAATCGACCACAAATTGGACAAGAATACAAGGAGTTCTGTTTAAAAAACTGAAGTTGCATAGCGTCTAAGAGAATATATGAAAATACGAATAGAAGAAAATAGACTTGGTACAATAATTTTATTTGCGTTATTAAGCGTTAATCACAGATTGACAGACGGACGAAGAGATAGACAGTAAGATGAATGGACCAATTTCCAAAAATGGTATCATTACTTTTAGAATACCCTAATTCGCCAATATACATATATATGGTGGTGTAATATGCTTATTTATTGAATAATGTATTTTGTATTTGCTGACAATAATGTATCAAAATTATTTGATACATCGAGAAAATCAAAAAATATATAGGCTTTCATTTAAAATAAGAAAATTATACATATCTTTTTAATCGTTAAGACAACAACAAAAAATATATCAATCGTATTCTGTCAAAACGTACCTTTTATCAGACGCCCAAAATTGTAAATAACATGCAGCATATAATGCAGCTACAGCCTATTTGAGAAATTGGTAAAATTTGAATTTTCATTTTTTCTTGCATTCTCAAAATTTAAATATTTTAAAAATTTAAATATTACTCTGAAATTTAACACACGTTTTATTCATTTTATAATTAATAATACACACATTTATATTATCTGTTATATTTTATAAATATTTTTCTTTTCTCTCTTGTTATCAGTTATAACTGGATTTTTCGGAGGGTATTCAGGAATAAGGGAAGGTCTGAAAAATAATTTGGGTTATATAGGAATTCTAAGCATTTGAGATGAATTTTTCGTTTACCTGTAATTTCTATAGAGATTGCAATTCTTGTGATTCCTAACCCGGTTCTCTGTCATTTTGTCCAAAGCCTCGTTATTGGACATCTGTGGTGCATTTTATAGATCTTTCGAAATCCTTTCCAACACTTTTATCACACTTGGGCCTGTATCCGAATCCTCTTTCCTCACTTTCCTTAAGGCAGGCGTCGACTCGTCAATAAAAACGGGCTACCCTGTCTGCTAGAAGGGCCAGCCTCTGCTTCTAATATTGACTCGTTAATCATGGTTATTGTATTGATGCCCGACAATATACAATATTGTATATATTTTTAATTGTTTAATTCTGATATACAGGGTCTGTCACGAGAGTCTGTCACGAGATTTCTCCGCGTGTGTCCGACTCATTGTCCTGGTGAAGTAGCGCGTGACTTCTTAGCTTCTCGAAATCGCGTTTACAAATTGCTTTCTTTCAGTTACGCTTTTACGGAGAAGCGAGCTCGACGTATCTTTCTAGCGTGAAGACACCTATCTGTCCTGTGGCGCGTAACAACGCATCTTTAAAGCTGTGTTCAGACGAAGTGATATGAAAAACAGTAACAGATTTTCAGTTTTTGTATATTGACGACACATGTTTAAATAAATAAAAGGAAATATTATTTAAATAATAAAAGTGAAAATAACTTGAGCTAATTTGTTTAACAATGCAGCTATTTAGTTCTGAAAAATTTGGAATAAACTTATATAAAAGAGAAGCGATCGAAATTTGAATTTCGAGGACTTCCAGACATCTGTTTTTACAAATTACTTACTTATAATGTGTTCTTACAAATACAAAGTTCTAATTAATTTAGCCTTTCAAATTTCATGAAGATAAAATGGTTTGTTTAGACCGTTTTCCACATTAGGATAGGGGAAGTGGTCTTAGGTGTACACCTAGCTTGGAAAAAAAATCTGGTACCACGCTGAGATGCTATTTCCGGCATTTTACGTAGAAGTACAAAGGATTCGACGCAGCGTGACATCGTTGACAATACAACAGGACAAAGTCACAGTTTTGATCGTTTCCATTAGCCCGATTGTGCTTTTATCTTTAATAACGGTACAGTGGGAGGGTTTATAATCCTGGCACATTTTACCAAACGATGTCGGTAGGACAAAGGGCAGAACTAATTCGAAAGGACACGAAAAATCCCAACCAGGATACATTTAAATGTTTAATGAAATTACTGTGAGCTATCGACGCAGTTATATTTATTTCGGACGTCGTTGTCATCGATTATGTAAACGTTAATCATAATTCAGCATAATGACAATATAGAAAGAAAATGTGTGCACGTCACTGATATACCGTTGCGATAAAAACGTTTTAATATATTCATGACCGAAAGCGTGCATACGCATATCGAAATAAAAACGAAAAAAAAAACGAATTAAATTATGTTTCGCATGCAAAAGTTTTTATGCAGTTTTTTATATGCCAATTAAATGAATGAAAATTTACCTACCTATCATAAAATGCAGTTAGCACTGTTAAAAATATTTACGTAACTACATCAAGCTAGAATTTGAAGTTGCGTTTATATCCAGCGTTGCATTAGTTCCGGTACAACCGAATTTATTTATTATATCACTTTATTCAAAAACAAAAAAACCTAAAGGCACTATTTGAAATGCATTATCATCAAACAATCACATCTACTTTCTGTTGAATGTTATATAAACTATAGGATTTTGCCACCGAGCGAAGTGTTTATGAGGAAATAAGTAGTTTCTTAGGAAAATTTGGATTCTATATCCTATATATTATTCAGCTCCTCCACGAACCTAGAAATCGAACGTTTTTATTATTCAGCAGCGTTAGTCTGAATAATATTTCGATAAAAAATTTAACACGCCATTTCGCGAATTGGCTTTTTGCCGCCATTGTTTGCTTTAAAATTTAATAACGTTCCGACAACTCGTTAATATTTGGCCGAATTCCCTTTTGTTTACGCTTCGGTATGCAGACTGCATGTTAATTAATTGACATTTTAATCCATATTGCAGAGAAAAACTATATTGTTAATACTCGTGCTGCCGGTATATTCTAATTCTGTCATTAAATGATGAACTTTGCATTATATAATGTTTTAAATTCACCCCAGGAGGACATTCTGCAAGAATTCCGTTCATTAGGTGATTTTGCAATACTGTTATGCTAGAATATATGCTACTATGTAGAGTATTAAATCTCGCTTTAAAATCTATTTCACTGTAATCTGTAAATTTGCTCGAAGATTTGGAAACTTTAAATGTCGTGTTAAGCGAAAGATGACCTTAGCAGATGCCTTTTATTTTTTTAAATTTACTTCAGTTACATATAAATAAATTTAACCAATCTCTCATTTCAATCTTTAAACATTGGGTTCCGGTTAGCGTTTACCAGTCTGTGCGTTATTTTCGCCCATTATCCCGTTCGGTTGGCTGTCATTAATAAGAAATCGATCAAATTTTAATGGCGAATACGTGTCGACAGCTGCCAGGGCCGTCCTAAGCCCGATACTGCGGATTCCCTCTCACCAACTATTGATCCTGTCGGGTTTTTGGAATTACATCCAATTGACGGCGATCTGCGTCCCAATAATTTCGACTAATCAATCTCTTCTAAATTCGTCCACTTTGCGCAACTCTCTGGTTCATCTACCGTCTAGTTGAATGCTAGAACTGCGCCTGTCGGGTCGCACTTACAAAAATTGAGTCGTCAGATGATAAAATTGCTGTAAACAACTGTTGTTCCTCTACGTCTCCCCCATAACTGCCGTCTTTGGGATTCGAAACTTGTGCGAGGAGCCGTGGCGCGTAATCCTGTATTTGAGATAATCCCGTTTGGAAGAAGTTGGGGACTCGAAGCGCGGGAGTTGAGGAGAAATCGATATCCACGAAACGAGAAATTAATCATTCTTACTCAGGAAACCAATCTCGGTTTATCCTTTTGGCTTTACTTCATACGAAAACTAAAATGTATTATAGAAAATTATCTTTTCTGTACAAAGTTGAACGTAAACATAAGTGAGTGTATCCTGCTGACTGCGCCAGTTACGTGTAATGTTTCGACAAATATAAAAATTGTGTTTTATATGGCTTAGAAAATGTTCGGCTCGTCAATCTTGCCCTTGAACTGGTCTCACACTTAAAGGGCATGTACAAACCGGTTGCGTACACAAAAGTCAGCACTGTCGATAACTTCGCCCGGTGAAGTAACGTAGCGTTTGCTCAAGTGCAGGCGCCACTAGCGAACGCGTTTTAAAGAAAACCTTCGCTGCGAGTAATGAGCGAGCAACTTTGTTCGAGTTTGTTTCGAATGGGAAACAATAGTTTCGCGACTGTGTACTTTTGCAAGACTGGTGCGAACAAGTTTCGCCGAATGAAAGGCAAATTTCAAATACTCGCAGCATATTCAAGTGGCACAGAAGTTAAATGCCACGCAATTAGGTGAGGAATTAATAAGTCATATTGTTTCTGGACGAGATATTAAGATATCGCAGGAGGTGTAAGTTTTTATGTTATTAGCACATTCTTATTGTCAAAGTTAGTTGTCTCTTCTTACTAATTTTGTTAATTAAATTGGAGATACTTAGGATAGTTCCGTTTGAATAAAAGAGAACTTCTCCATTCCTTAATCATTTATTTATTTAATGAGAACCATTTAGCATTTACTAATTGCAACAAAAGTTGGATGCTATTAGTTTGTACCACACGTTAAACATTAATACTAAGTTATATAATGGGTTTCCCGAACCTATTTATTTATTTACATAAGTGCCATTATATTTAATTTCTTTTTGTATTTATTTTTCTTTTATGCTTTGTATGTGGGGAGGCCGATGTATTTTTTATGTATGTTTCGTTTTTTAAAATCTAGCGAGCTTGGTCTACCAGGTACCATAAGTACGGTGACCATATTTTTTTTTGGGACATGTAGAAGCAAATAAAAAAATTCATAAGTTTATAACATTTATTACGAAAATAGTAGCATACAATGCATACATTAAAATTTAAAACAATCTTAATTATCACTAGAGTCCGGATTTCTAGGCATTCAGCTTATCATAAATATTACAAGCAGACATATTTTATATTAAAATATGTACGAATAATCAGTCATTTGGCACTAATGTTTGTGTTTTTTTGTGTAATTTTTGTCCTTGACTTAATATTTTGTGCTTATTTGCATCTTTTTTTTATTTTTTTAGAAACAGATGTTTTGAAAAAAATACAGAGAGAATAGGCAGAGAATAAAATGGCAGATTATTTTTCCGTGCCTTATAAAGACGCCACGTTGTAAGTTATTTAAAGGTTAGATCCTTGTTATATTATTGTTGTTCCTAATTTTAGATTGAATGCGATAAAAATACAATATTAAGCAACATGTGTAAACAATTTTGCATTTTGCAAAAGT
>JAWQRJ010005693.1:0-10071 GCA_033557515.1 Diorygopyx duplodentatus | reverse complement strand
ATATATATATATATATATATAATATTTTAAAGTTTATGGTTTTTTCGCTAATTTACAAATAAAACAATATTAATTCGTAACGTTTCGTTAGGCTCTGCTAACATTTTCAAACGATTTATTGAAGTCACTTCAATAAATATTTATACTTTTACGATATTATAGAAAATTTATAAAAGACTATGTACAGATATTAAAACCTATGACAAAATGTCTAGCTGAAGATGAAAAAGTTATAATTAATGACAAGTATAGAAAATGCTTTGAAAAATATAAGACATTACTATGTATTGACTCAATTTTAAAATATCCAAAATTTGACGAACCATTTATAATTACAACAGACGCAAGTAATTATGCAATAGGTGTAATATTAAGTTAAGGTAAAATAGGAAATGATTAGCCAGTAGCTTATGCTTCACGAACCTTATCCAAAGCAGAAATAAAATTGTCAACTGTTGAGAAAGAATTGTTAGCAATTGTATACGCATGCAAACAATTTCGACCTTGTATTTATGGTACAAGATTTAGGTTAGTTACAGATCATAAACACTTACTATGATATTACTATGATACATAAGTTAAAAGATAATAACTTAAAATTACAGAGATGGAAAGTATATTTACAAGAGTACGACCACGAAATCATATATAAGAAAGGTGAATTAAATTTAAATGCCGATGCATTAAGTAGAATTAAAATCAACGCAGTTGATCAGGAAGATAAATTATCAATTCAAGTTCAAATAGACCCAGATGAATTTTAAGAAAACGATTTACAAAGCCTAAACAATAATCAAAATCCAGAACATTCTGAAACAATAGCTATCTCAGAAAAACCAATAGATACACAGTCTATTCAATTTTTCTTTTATCACCATCATTTACCATCAGCAATTGATATAAAGTTAGGATTTCAAAAGATTTATAAAGTACATGTCAATAAAAATAATGCTTATAATGAAATCTTTAGAATTTTACGAGATTATGGTAACCCAAACAAAATAAGTTACATATTTTGTAACGACGAAATGTATAAATTAATATGTAAAGTATTCATAAATAAATTTATAATAGGATGAAAATAATTAGGTGCTTAAAGAGAATAGAAGTAATTAAAAATAAAGAAAAACAAATAAAAATCATTCAAAATACTCTTGAAATGGAAAGAAATCGTAGAGGAATTTGTGAAACAATCGAGCAAATAAAGAAGAACTACTCATGGAATTAAAAGATGAAATAAATTATTAAATAAGCGCCTTAAACTTAAAACACAGAAAAGAAAGAGGATTAATAAATGTACTAGGAAGCGGAATTAAATTTGTTACAGGTAACTTAGATCATGAGCATGCAGAACATTATCATCAAATTTCATCACAATTAAGAAAATCACAAAATTATATTATTGATAATCATAAAAACGTGATCAAATATTCAAAAGAAATATATGATAAAATAAAGGTTAATTTCTTAAAAATAACTGTAGCAATAAATGAATTGAATGAGAAATATTTTGCATTCACTATTGATATCACCGTCGAACAATTAATTAACGAAATGGAACAAGTTCATTTTGAAGATAAACATTTACCCCTTTCGAAATATTAATGGAAAATGTATACTTAATAGAAATATTAACTACAGTGAAAGCATAACAAAAACAAAATTTATGTGTTTATTATTCGAATTATTCAAAAATTGATAAATGACATATATGCGTAAATTGAACCAGCATCCCGTTTTATTGCTGCAAATGATAAAAGATACATTCTTATGAATGATATTTGTAAAATTTTAAGACAAAACGAACTTTTATGTTTCAATCAAATTAATCACTATAAGAAAAATAATTGTGAATTAAGGATTGTGACGCACAGTGATGCAATACATTGTACTTTTTACGAAGTAAACATCGATTCCTATAAGATAATAGAATACCCTGATATAACTATTATAATAATGAAGAAACAAATGCCAACAAAAGAAATTTGTGGAAAATTAACAAGAACCGTATTTTAAGATAAATTATATTACAGAATTTAACGACAATGGTGGATACGAAAATCCCCCATTTAGAATTACATTTTAAGAAAAATTATGTAATACTATGGTATTGTAATAATGATTTTAATTGTAATAGCATACTTGATTGTTAAACGTTACGATGTTATAAATAAGTTACGTCAGAAGACAAGGACGAGGAGTGGCATCGAGGAGGAAGTCAGATCTACCGGGGGAAGAGTTATATGTCCGCACGCGTGAAGGTCAATAGGAAAAACACCGAGAGACTGCTAAATCGACAGAATAAAGTGTCCACTCAGCAGAAGATAATGAAACTGTATAAAAGAGCTCCGCTCTGTGCAACAGCAACCCAACAAATGAAAAGTAATTTCCTTCAGCAAGTTTTTAAATTAGTTTTTAAAAACGCAAACGCGAAAGTGAAAAACTTATTTTTAGAGCGTTTAGAGCGTTCAAAGGAGCATTTATTGAGCTTTCAAAGGAGGTATGAAATATATTATTTTATGATTTGCACCAATAGAAAACGAGAACGAGAACGCCAGCCTCTCGAATCGACAGATTTTGCTTGTTTTCTTGGAAATCTTTTTTTCTTTGAAAATTCCCTTTTAGGCCACACTTTCATTTAAACTTAAAAATAAATTTAAATTTTCAGCTTAAAATATAAAATATATTCTTAAGAGAATTTCGAAACGAGGAAGTTATAGCCATTTGCAAATTATCTTATCAAATTTTCAAAATGTCCCGCCTGTACCTCTTGGCATTAGAACAGTCTGGTACAAAACTCCATACGGATATTATGAAAACAAAAACAATACACCAACATTTCAGCTGATTAACTTTTAGGTAGTGAGATTCAAGTATGTTAAGTAAATTGCGCAATTCTGCATTAATTAACTGCTGTGCAATGTCGAATTTATGACTTCGGAAAGAATAATAAATTGTAGTATTATCGGCATAAAAGTGATATTTTCAGGAAAACACGAAGTATATATGGAGAATAGCATAGGACCAAACACAGAACTCTAAGGTAGACAAAGCCTTAACATCCAGCGCTAACGACAAACTCTAACAAGTTCTTAATAGTGTCATTTAACAAAGGTACCTGTTGTTTACGCGGTGTTAATTTAGCTAATGGGGGAAAATAGTTGTCACTAATGCCATACATTAAAGGCCATTGTAAATAAATAATAAGTGAGAAATGAAGTGGGAGGAAGGAAAGTGGCCAAAAACAGATGCAGTTAACTACGGATGGGAAAAAATTAAAAATGTATTATTAAGGCTTTATTAGAAAATATTAAGAAGAGGGCTCTAGAAGTGCTTCAATCTTTATTAAGTTTTTGCGACAATTCCCTCTAGTGCGCTGAAAGTAACTTTTTTTTAAATAAAATAACAAGAGGGCAAAAAGGGAATTCGAAAAAAACACAAGGTTGCTTTCCTTTTTTAAGTTGGTCTCCGATTCGAGGTGCCAAGCTCCAGGGGGATCGTTCGGAGGACCCCCGCTTTCCACTGGCGGCGCCAGGGATGCGTCCGGTATGCCCCGCCAGTATCTCGCGAACCGTCACAGTGTGCTATGCTCGCACACTCTAGCGGCCAGTTTTGTCGACGATAAGCGACGTCAGACCAACCCCATACCGACGGATTTTTTTTTGGTGGCGGCGCCGGTATGAAAGTTTTTAAAAACTTCGGAAAAGTGAATTGCGCCCTTCGCAATACCTCAAAACAATGTGGTTAACTCTGTGAAACCGAAAGTTTTTTTTTATATTGTGACAGTTCGTTTTTAATTAACTGTTATTAATGTGCTAAACTTTTTTTGTGAAGGATTCTCTGCGAAGGATTTTCATCGTCGCAACTTGTACTGCAACGATATAAGTAAGGAATTTATGTTATGTGGTTAAAACGTTATAATTATATCATATCTTCCTTTGAGAAATATCAGAATATAGATACAAAGGAAAGTTTATCGATGCAGAAGTACACGCAAAAAGGTAATTAAGAAGGTTTGTTTAAAGTGTTTAATTGTTAGAGCTAGGTTTTTAGTTCACTATGTGATAAGACGGAAGTATAGCAGTTATACAAAACTGTTAATCAATCAGCAAAGATGATTAGACCTGCAAATAGATACGCAAATTAATCTTTAGACTGTACGAAGGGATCCAATTTCTACCGAGTGGCGTAAGTTTACGGTTACTCAGTTTAATAGCCGAAAATTTAGTTTGCGAAATTTAGGGGAAGCATTTGTAACCAGCTGCGCAGAGGCGTATTAGATTTCATACTAATTTTAATGGATAAATTTACTTGTTTAAACATTTTAAGAGAATTTTTAAGACGGGGTAAAACATATAACCATATCCACCATCATCCTTATTTTTTTAAATTTATTTACGGTTCGGTTAGCTTTCTAAATGAAAGTTGAAAGTTTTACATAATTTAGCTCTAAGTAAACTTCGCCATATATTCAAAATTGATTTATTTACATTTAGTAAATTACAAAACGTGTTGTTAATGTGGAAACACACGATGACAATGACTTACAAACTTCAACTGTCGTAAAGCAAGCTTTTGTTACAATGCTTACGAGTGAGGGCCCGGATGCTTGTTGGTAACGTGAAAGCATACCAGTAATGAATGAAAACACGTAACTGCTTACGCGATTTCATTCAGCGAGTAGAAACTTTCATACTACTAGTCGCCCAACTTGTAATTACCTCTCCGGTACGAGTTCACTTTTAAAGACTGTTCAATAGTCACAAGATATACAACATATCTTTTTAACAAATTTTGGTTGTAAATGCATCGCACTTCTACTATAAAAAGTTGTTCTTTTTTATTGGAATTTCAAAACAATACTCATCTATGATATCCTTATATGGATGATATCCAACTAAGTCACATATTAAACCTACCTATCTACCCATATTTTTACGAAGGTGGCAATTTTTTGTCGTCATATTTTCTAAACGGCGTAGTGTTAGAAGCACTATTTTCTCCCACATTTTTCTATGTTTACCAGATGTATTATTGTGTAATAAAGTGCTTCTTTTGGAAGATTTCAACTTTGTATCATGTTGCAATTATAGGACGTTTGTAAATCCTTTCCAATGTTCCACTACAATTGTGTTCCAAACTTTTTTCATTTAATTTTCATTATCTGAAATTATTATGAGCGTAGTTGCATGCAATCAACATGAATGAAAGCTGTCATTCTCCACACATTTGTGTGCCACATTAATATGAACTCATAAATCAATTACGAGGTGGCGAAAATGATAATTGTCAGAAAATGTCACAAACTGTAACACACAATGTAACTCCCTTTACTCCGCGTCGTGAAATGAAATACATAGAGGAATTGCGAAGGTGCACTGAATGCACTCCCGCATGCATCCGATTGCACTAGTTTTGCTCCAAATTAGCGTTCACGAAGTCAAACGAGTGAATAGAGTTGACTTTCCCAAACGCTCCTCTAAATGGTTCATTATGCATTTGATAACAGCTACATAATGGCTTATTTAGATCATATTTTCTGATTTAATAGCAGCATTCGGGTACTAATGATTTAAAATAAGTAAACAGGGCATAGCATTATTATAGACGATAATTTAATAATCTAAATTCTTTGTCACTTGTCATCAAGTTTAACACTTCATGCAATGACATGCAATGAACTTCAATCTGTAGATAAATGCTTTATTAGTATATAACGAAATATTATTTAGAATAATTGAAACAACCTATTACGCAACTCGAAGTTAAGGATTAATTGTAAGCTCGTGCTTAGAATTTTTTTTCGTGGGTTCGTAAATGGCTTCTTATCATTCTCCTTACGTGGTACACAATTGAGGAGATTACAAATGATAATCTTTAATTTATAATATCTCGATAATCTTTAATTTATGGTAAATATCATTGCATAGCAAGTATCTAAATGCTTTAGATTCGGTTACCTTAATAGAAGAAAAAAATACGATTTCCTAATGAAAAAGTAACTTTGTATTCGTTTGGATGTGGGTTACTAATTTGTTCCACCAAACATTTGTAGTTGTAGTATGTTTAGGTTTTTGTAATTAACATCTTGTAAAATTATTTTTATTATTAAATCTTAGAGACGTAAATATAGAATATAGATATGCATTTATTCAAAAAACTGAACCCAACCCTTTAAACTAAAGCATTAAAGGTATTAATCTCTCGTAATTTTGTTTTGTTTTTTTTTGCAAGTTATTTAGAATTATATGATTTAACCCTTGCATTAATGTATATCTCAGACTGAAGACAAGTGGTGTCCATTTTACATCACAAACCACCTTTAAATAAAGTCTAAGAATCTAAAAAATATAATGCCCACATTACTGACTATTTCAATGGATCGTTTTACAAGATGTCCCCTCGTGTATGTCCAAACGTTATAAACATTTCTTTTAAAAATTCCAAGAGAGGAAGGAGAGTAATGATTTATTACTAATCAGTAGAGTCCGCATTTCTGAGCATTATGCTTGTTATAAATATTATAATCAGCTACATTTTATATTAAAATATGTACGAATTATGTAAAAATAAGTCATTTAGTGCCAAATGTACATAATTCGTGTATATTTTAATATAAAATGTATCTGATTATAATATTTATAAAAAGCATAATGCTTAGAAATCCGGACTCTACTAATCAGTATGTTTAGAAACTAAATTTAGATTTTTAACACTTTTATTCGTCGACTGGTTTCGGTATCAAAGTACCATCGTCATGGACAAACATGGGCTTTTTAATTACAAAAGTATCATAAACTATAATTAAATTCACCTGTTAAATTATTGTAAGTATTAGGTTAAGTGTAACTTATGCTCTACACCTCTATGAACTATGCTAACGTTAGAATATTAATGCATATTGGTTGTATTGTACATCGAAGAAGTTTAATTAGATGAAAGCACATTTGACGTTATTTCAAATAAAAATCAGATTATTTCTAAAAGATGTTTGCCTTGCTGACGGCTAGGTTTGCAGTATTAAACGGAAAACTGGTCGAACATGTTTTATATGAAAGTGTGCACGAATAATTTGGATTTTGAATTTAAAAATTACCTTGTTATATTGTAAGAATTATGATTATAACAGTTATATGATTTCACATGTTTATAGATAAAAACTTATATATCAATTATATAAAATTGAAGAATTATATTAAGTGATTTTAGAAAATTAATGTTTGTAATATAATAAAATAGCGAGTTATAAATTATTAAATAATAGAGTTAATGAGAAACTCCAATCATTAGTTAGTAAGTAAATGAAAAGAAAGTAAACAAAAAGAAAAAGGCGAAATAGATTAAAAAATAATGAATAATTATATGTTTAGAATAATTGGGAAATTGATTAATTAATAATAAATATGTAAATAAAATGAAATGATATTAAATTTAATGTAAGGTAGAAAATAAAATTTTATAAATATATTTTTTTCTTATTAAAAGGGTGTCTGAGGGAATGGTAAATATATGGAATATTGTTTTCCAATTGATCATTAAGTAGTAAGGTTTGTGGGTGGTTTTTCTAAATGAATCTATTTCATAGCTTTCGAATAATTCCATTGAGTATCTTTTATTCAGTTGATGGGTGATTTTGATGTTATCAAATATGAATTTATGATTGTTAAAATTTATGTGTCTACCGAAGTTTGAATTATTGCTTGTGAGGTGTTCTTTGACTCTAATTTCGATTTTTCTGCCGATCTCTCCTACACATGTGGCGTTGCAAGTTTCACATGTAAGGGTGTATACACCATTTTTTTCTAGTAATTTCGTAGGCGGTTTACCATTGTTAAGTATGTTTTTTAGATTGTGGTTTGTTTTAAGGGCAAGTGAAATGTTGAATTTGTTAGCAATGTTTTTAATTTTGTTACTTATTTTGCCTCGGTAAGTGATTGCTCTATAGATTGGTTTAGGTTTATCGTCTAATGTAGTTGTGTTGTATGGTTATTATGTCTAACATTGTATTTTTGAAATATGTTATTAAAACAGTGGATATCGCAACCATTGTTAGAAGCAATTTGTTGTCTAATGTTTAATTCTTTTTTTATGTTATTAAAACTGAGAGGAGTATTTTTTCTGTATTTATAAGAAATGAATGTTGATTTTTTAATTGTTGTGTCATGAAAAGAATTAAATGGGATAATAGCCTCGATTTGTATAGGTTTCTTATAAATGTAATAATTAACCCTTAATTACTCGCACAAAGACTTACTCGCATGGGGTCACCACAGATCCCAATTTATTGAGAAAAATTCCCGATGATCGATGATGATGAATGCATTCCGACTAACTCAAGGATTTTTTGTTCTACTGGTTGACCCCATGCGACTAATTAAGGGTTAATTGTATGTGGAGATGTTATTAAAGTGATATCTAAAAAACTTAAGGTGTGATTATTTTCTAATTCTGAACATCCTGATAGTGGTAATACATTAAATCAGTAATACAGACTTTTCTAAATCATTATTTCGTTTAAACCTGATGTTTTTCCTGACTCTCTTATAAGCTCTCTTAGCGTATTATACCGATCCATAAAAAGGGGAATACCACGTTGTAAATAACTGCAGACAGGTTTGTCTGTTATGTGGCTTCTCCAAAATATTTGAGGTGATGTACGATCACTACTACCTCAAATATTCAGCGTCGTCAACACAGTGTTCTCAAAAACTAAAATATGGAAACAGCTTCTTATGATTTCTCGCATGCCATCTATTTGCCTCTGAAAGAAAAACCGTAATAAAATGTAATAAAAAAAAATTCATCTGCCCAGTCGGCTGTAAGGATATATACTTATATACACTTTTTTCTTTCCTTCGTCTATTCTTAGTTTATATCGTCACAGTGGACAAATTGCCTCCATTTCCTCGATTTAGCGTCTGTATTTTTATTGTCTTTGCTTCCCATATAGCTTACACTTGTCTGTCGTCTGTTATTCTGTTGATATATCCGAACCATTTCAGATTATTTTTCTCCACCAGAGCCACTGCAGGCTATACTCCAAGGTCCTTTCTGATTTCACTGTTGTTAGTGCTATCTCTTCTGATAGCTACTAGTTGACTTTCCTAAGGTATTTCATCTATGTTCTGCTTCTTATTTTTTTGAACAATACCCACGATTCTTATCCCCAAAGGAAAACAGGTCTGAAGATAAATTTAAATACTTTTATTTTTGTGCCTTCTGTTATTTCCTGTCTTGAGATAAAACCTCTGTTTAGAGTATGGTACCGCCTGACTGCAGAACATATCCTGTTATTACTGTCCACGTCCTGCCGCCCATTGGAATCACCTTGAGTATTGAAATTCACCGGAGTGTATACTTTGGGTATTGAAATTCCTCCACTTGCTCCACTACTTGGCTATATCCATCTTCTTGTTTTTATTTGCAATAACCATCACCTTTCCTTTGGCAATGTCGATTTTCATGTTTTTGGACCCCAGTGCTGCTTTCCAGATTTCCAAGTTGCATCGTAGGGCGTCTTCTGACCGAGCGAACACCGCAATATCATCCGCTTAAGCATTTGGATTCTCTTATTACCACCGACACTAAATTCCTATGTTCCAGGTGTAATTTTTTAAAACTTTGGTCTTGTATTCTCCATCATTGCATCCATTACTGCAATAAATAATATTGGGCTTTAGATTTAGGCACTTCCTTGTCTGAGTGCCTACTCAGTACGAAATTCTTCAGCTTGACCATTCTCCTCTCTAACGATGAGTACATGCTTTTCATGATTTTCAAGAGTTTGGTTCCTACGTTCTTCCCCTCTAATGCTTCCCATACATATCTTCTTGGTCCCATACTTCTTTGCTCTTCTTGGTCGAATGCTTCTTCAAGATCAACGGATGCTGCATTTGCTTCTAAATCCTGTTCAAGAATTTTATCGGTTACTTATTTGAAAGAAAATAAATGGGCTTGTGTGCTATATCCTCTCCTAAAGCTGATATGGGTGTTTAAAAGCTGAGACTCTGTTTAGCTTAGAAGTTTAATAGCTATTTTATACAGCTTTGCTATTTCATACAGCTTAATAAC
>JAWQRJ010005692.1:0-10071 GCA_033557515.1 Diorygopyx duplodentatus | reverse complement strand
TAAATTGTATCATTTCTAGTCTTTTGTGTATTAAAAAAAAAATTAGTAAATATATTGCGTTTTTAATAAATATTTCACCTTTTTTGTTAAATATTATATTTAAATATTTGCCGTTTTTAAATAAATAAAGATCCGGCCCCTAGTAATAAACCTAAAACCTTTTAATGGGACTTTATACAATCGAATACAGAAAGAAATATATTACTAAACCTTTAGGATAAGAGAAAGTAAAAATAATGAGCAATACTAAAGCAATCCAGAAATAGAAATTTAAAATAACAGTTTACCTCATACACTGTTCCATCAGTCCACAGAAACGTTCCATATCCATGAAACCTCTTCCTTTCCACTGGCCCGCAATACACGTTTCCATTCCGAAACACCATAACAACGTTTTCTGGTGTAGTCTCGAGTACCCATTCAAATGAATCACTCATATCGCTGAGGTCCTAAAATTAGCAATTTTGGAAATGTCATTACCGTTCAAATCTTAATTTTCAAAACCAATAGAAAGAAACATTTTCTCGAAACTTGAAGTTTCAAATTTGAATTACTTCGGTTCCCGCGTTATGCACCTCCCAAAAAATCCAATAGATGGCAGTGCAGATTTTATCTTTGGCAACCAAACAAATTGGAAAATTCGCCAAGTACAATGTCCATTTTGTACGTTTAGGAATTTTCGGTGAGTTTCGGAGTTTGTTGCAAAAACGATTTTCAAACCCTACGAAAATTATGAAATATTTTTTTATGTATTAGTCCGGCTGCACACTTGTCATTTTCTTTCAAAACTTTAAAACAAATGGAATTGTTAATTCATAAATTAGTACGAATGCTTTAACTGCTATTTTCTTTGTCACATAAAATTCTCTTATCCTCATTATCCTCTTACATTATAATATTGTTTATTAAAATATTGCTAAAAAATTGCTAGTGCACGCCGGGTCTAAACATTCGAGAAAACATTGTTCCCTAACTTATCGGCGGGACTATAAGCAAGCACGTCGGTCCAAGTACGAATGTCTGCAGGGTAGTTTTTTAATTGTTTATTTTTTATTTCGCATCATTATTCGATTTATAGTCTTGAATCGCGTTTATTTTCTAAAATTATTACCTATTCCACGTTTTAAAAGTGTGCAATGCGGGATAAACGGACAAAATCGAAGGTAAGCATCACTTTCTTAATTTCATTTTGTACTCTCGCGCATATACGCCATGTTGAAATTTTTGTAGTTGTCGGAAAGCAGAAAAATTATATGTTAATTAGTCAATATGGTTCGACTGTAAAGTACTTATCACGCTAAAGTAATAAAAGAAGAATCTTTGGGAGAACTTTACCCTTCCCTTACCACAGTGAGTGAAGTTTGTTCATCAATCTTCGACGGCTTCTTTGAGTCCCTGCTGAATTTCCTAGCGAGCGATCTACTCCTCCCTGAAATTCAAAATTATCTAACTGACGGGAACCCCCTCATAGGAACCCTTCTTCTCGGTTTACTGGCAAGCTTTGATCTGGAGACCGCAGCCGACGAACCCCTCCCTGGCGTTCTCGTTCCCAGCGATACCTTCGATCCCTTCACTTTGGTCACCTCGTGCGTTTCGAGGTCGTCTTTCGTCAGGTCCTTGAAGTCCTTCGTGGTCTGCTCGTCCTCCTGAGGCGGTTCGCTGAGGCCGTGTTCTTCCTCCGCGTGGTTCCATTCGCGCACCACCAGGTCTAGCATGCTGTTATAGAACAGCAGGATGACTTCTTCGCGCAAATCGCGCACCGAATTGAATTCCGGATATAGGCAGGTCGTTGAGGTGGTTTCGTCTTGTTGCAGCAACGATGATAAACGACTGGAAGACTGTATTGTGGACATTGCAAATTGTGAACGATTAAGCTGAATAAAAGTTCTATTAAAACTGTCAAATTGACGGGTTGGTTTAGCAAAGTTACCAAGAGATGGCGTATGGGGTATTTAGGGATTGACGGATAGATGGCGCTTGAAGCAGAACCAAAACCAATAAGTTTGTGTTCAAACTTAGTACCCTAGAGTAACGTTGATTTATTGTTCATACAAAATATTAAAATCATAAAACAGCACTTAAATAGATGCGTGATAGACAAGCAGTTGACGTGGATATATTTCGTCGCAGTTGAGTCATCCGCCAATAAAGAAAATAAGGTTCTAAAGTGGATTAACTATCTGGTGGTATGTGGTAGTATTAATACTTTGAATTTTGGCTATTTCCCAAGAAGTCTAGCTAATATTAGCCTCGCTAGGCGGCGACTGTCTTTGCCGGTTTTCCGTCCACCAGTTTTCCGGTGATGTGCTGAAGATTAACCTGCGGAAGCGCTGGGGATTCGAGACTGGACCATCAATGAACGTGAGTCGTTTTGTCGAGTTTTGCGCGCAGAAAAAAAAATGTAAATATCGTAGTACGCACTTCACGACGATCGCGAAATAGTTAAATTTAGAGCGATTAACACAACAGCCAGTAGCTGCGGGAGCTAAAAAACTAAACTGTGCCGAGAGCTTAACCTAGACATAGATCGGCGGAAATTACCATGTTTGCTCGTAATTAATTACGACGTATCAGAAATCAATAATATAATCCATAATTCTCTTCAATTATGACTTATCTTCATATGTATTAAAAAGCACAAGAAAATGTTTTTTTTTAAATAAGAAATGTTTTGGTATTTGATTTATCAATGATAATTTCGTAAAATCTAAATTGTCAGTTATTACCTAGACAAAACAATTTGAAAATATTGCACAATTTTTGGGCCATCAATTCTGGATCACGTGTATTTGGGTCAGTGTAATGTAAATTCTATACATCCCATATTTATTTTTAGAATGTAATACCACCTATAAGATCGGTCGTAAACGAAATAACAAAGCGATTCCTATGTATACACCCCAATATAACAGTTATACCGAAACTGTTATATGTATACATAACAGTACATATGTGAGAAAATAAAAATACTTGACTTTTACTACTGCAATATAATATTCGATAAAAACATTTGCGTACTGTTTTTTGTTTCACAAGTAAAACACGTCTGCAAACAAATAAATAAGTCACAAAAATAGGCATGCATTAAAAAAAATACTTCTATTATACAGAGTGAACCTTAAGTAATAGGTCACAAAGCAACGGCAATATTGTGATTTAACCAAACTTCGTTGGTAGTGGAAGACATAGAGAGAGAAAAAAGTTGGTACTGGGGGACATAGAGAGGGTTAAAGTCTAGTTAAAATATTTAAATTCCTTCAATAACTTCCAAAGTTTTTGTTCCTAAAACTTCTGCACCCACTATTGCGTGGCTTTATTTTTGTTTTATTTCTTATTCCCATTTATAATACTTATGTAGAATAAAAAGTTATATACATTTTTGCAAAATATTGTTTAATCTTCAAATTATTTCATTAGGCAATTTAAATATACGTCGATTGCTTCAAAACGCTGTGCGCCATCTTACAGATAGTGTCCAAAGTTTTGTTTTCACAAATAAACCATTATAATAGTTTTCCCCCATATATTGTACCATTTTCAAAACCACGTTAAAACTACATACTTCATATTTTGCAAATTCGTTCAGGGAAATTCGCTGCTTTAAATTGACTTTAACTTTTGGACGAAGATAAAATATTTTGGTGACCGTTGCTCTGTGACACATTACTTAAAGTTTATATTAAGACAGTATTTAAAGTATTTTATGGAATTTTGTACCCGTAGCAATAAAAAAACCATTTATTGTCAACTGAATGTTCATTTGACAATAATCATAGAGTCCTGGAAATACACAAATTTATTTAAATTTGTATAAATTGTTTAACTAAATATATACAGTGTGAACGTATCATCCCCCTCAAATTTATAAATTATGTTTTTACAGCGGACTGTTTTTTCCCCAAATTCTTCGTTTCTGGGTAATATTTATGACAAACGGCTATAACTTCCCCGTTTCACTCTATAATTTACCCTTAAGAATAGTTTCCATAAATGTTGGGTTGTGGAAACTATTTTTAGATACATTTTCAATACGCAATAGGTGAATAAATATGAATATTTAATACTATTAAACGAGCTAATCTTGTATATAATTAAACTTTAAATGAACTTAAATAATTTATTAATTGTTTAATTATTCAAACAATTATCCACACATATAAAATTAATTAAATTAAATATTAATTTTGTATGTGTGGATGAGGAGTGTAGTTTTCCCCACTACACCTCGGTCCCATTGGACCCCTTGTGCATTCCCCATGACATTGCAAAGCATCTCTTATCTCCTTGCAATTTTGCACGATACATGTTTTTTAACAACAAGCAGAAGTCTTCGACTGGTTGCAGGAACCAACGGTTTATACCGCGCCTTCCAAAACACCGATGTAAGATAACTGCTGTTAAGATGTGCCACTCTGACAATTTATTTACGTATGTAAAACAAAAGAATACAGTTTTTAATGTCCAATCCAGTTTTTATTGCAATCTTAAAGTCTCCACATGTGTACTGGATTATAATAATTAACGAACTGAAAAGCTTACAAAAAAATTGTTTGAATGTTTTGGTTTTTTAATTTCAACAAGGTAACTCAAAAAGTTTGGGAACCTTTATATTATACATGTGGTCTTTTTTTTGTTAACCAAACATAATTATTATTATAATAATTAACGAACTAAATTTTCCATTTAATTGCAATTAACGTTTCGGCTATACTTGTTTTTTAATGACAACTGCAGTACCAATGAATTTCCAGCAACTGAAAATTCAATGGTCCAATAAAAAATATAGTTAACAATTAGAATTTTCGGTCTATTTTTTTGCTAGTTAATGATTTCTAATAAATGGATGTGAAACTAGAATTTTTGGTTTTCTGAAAGACATATTTATATTTACAGAGTATTAAAACGTAGTAAAACATGTTTTACAGAAATGATTTTGTACCACTTAGACCTTAGATTATTAACAGTTTGCATTTTTTATAAAACCTTATAGTTTTAAGATATAAAATAATATTGTTTGTAGTCAATTTCGTTTTTCAAAACAATATAAAAACTGATTTGTTGAAATATTCTAAGTGTGACGTTATTGCAAGTGCAGAATAGAAAAAGTTAACAGCAATTTTTTTCCTCTCGTGATTGGAGCAAAAACAAAATAAGATGAGGACCAATATGGATTTAAGAGTTCCCGAATTATTTTACATAACATAATGAAAGCAAATTTGTGAGGTATCTATCTGAAAAGCTTACAAAAAAATTGTTTGAATGTTTTGGTTTTTTAATTTCAACAAGGTAACTCAAAAAGTTTTGGAACCTTTATATTATACATGTAGTCTTTTTTTTTGTTATCCAGGCAAACATAACAAGTCTGCCAGATATAACATAAGAGAAATGTACCTTTTTAGTTCTTGGCACTGCTTTTGAAAATTAATAATTTCATTAAAAAGTAAAGACTTGTACCGCAGTAGCCAACAGATTTTTATTAGCTGATATATTAAGGAAATTTATAAAGCACACCTAGGTTTATTCATCACTTCTTTCTAGGTGTATATAACAATGTCATGACAAAGTTATAAAACATGTCTAGTGGAAAACTTAATTATAGAATGTTTTATTAATTCGTAATCACATAAATTAAATAGTACATTTAAATTAAAGTAATGGACGTAAGACGCATCAAACAGTGGTAAAAATAGAAAAAATATACGAGTATAAGCTTTATTTTTGAACTGAATTATTAATATCATTAACCAAAAGCTAAAAATAAGTAGTTTATAGTTTGCTCAGTAGATTAATGAAAAATGGTTCCCCATAAAAAAATTATACATGTTCATCGGATTCGTTCTATTTCAGAGGAAACCGGAAACCAAATGGCGTCCAATGGCCATTTCGAATCCTTCCACAAAGCTCCGAATGGCTAGAAATATGCCTCAGTGGGTGGTAAGTATTAGTTTGCATGATTAATGTATTGATCATATTAGGAAATTACTAAACCTTTGTCAAACACACATTAGATATATCAGTTTATTTAAAGATAATACTTTAGAAATAATATTTTACATTCTTAACAAATGCTCTGCATACCTATATTTAAAAAAATATCTTATTAGTTCCTTTTTCCGTAATTTATAATTAGGAAAGAAAAACAATAATAAATTAATAATGATCAAGAATTAAATAACAATTTAAATAAAAAAACGTTAAAGTATGTTTATACAGGTTGTTCCGTAAAGCCACGGAAAAAAGTATATTGGGGTTAAACTATGACGGTTTAAGCCAATTTATCTATATACAAAAGTGCATCCCCTTTGAGATATCACCGCCCTAAAATTATGATTTTTATCACATTATCGGCAATATCTTGAAAATCAATTTTTGTTTAAAAAAAAGAATGAGATAGCAACTAACTATTTTCCCCAAATTTAGTTATAAATGGTGGAGTGGTTTTCAAGATATTATCGATAATGTGATAAAAATTGCACTTTGTATACAGATAAATTGGGTTAAATCGTCATAGTTTAACCTTGTATTTAGTTATATTTTTATTTTATTATTTAATAAAATTTCCAAGCTTTTTTACTATTCATATTAAACACTCTGTAACAGTCCCCTTCAAAAATAAATAACGTTCTCCTATACGAAATCAAGAAAATGTAGTGGTATGTGAACGTATAGTTCTTCCACGCTTTTATACTTTTCGTTGCAAATGTGACATTCGAAAATCAAATTCTTCAAGTGCAGCTTACTGTGTTCCTTTATCGACTCTTCCGTCGTAAAGTCCTCGTAGCAACTTACGCAGCGAACGGGTTGCTGAACGGCGTCGTGACGGTTGTACATGTGGAATGGGATAAATCTCACGTCGGTGAACGTTTCGTTGCACCTGCAGCACTTGAAGTAGTTGTAGTGGCCGCCCAGGTGGTCTTTCAGCACGGCGCGACTCGTGAATTTCTCGTTGCAAAACTGGCAACAGAACTCCACGGCACCCTTGTGCATGCTGTCGAGATGCTGTACTAAGTCTTTTGTAACGTCAAACGGACACGTGCAATATCCGCATTGGAAACTTGCTTCGTTGCACTCTAACTTTACGTCTGGAGTTACGATTGTTTCAGATGGTTCTCCCGATACGAATTCTGTTTTCAATGCTACATTTTGGATATTACAAACATCCGTATTTTTTACTTGTTCTTCTGGTGTCGTTGTTATCTCGTTATGTTCTTCAGGTTCCCTTTTGATGTCCTTGTCTTCGACATATGCTAGTTGCATTTGCTCATATGTACTTTTTGGTGATTTGCAACGTGACAGGTGTTTTTGTAAGTATTGCTGGGTACAGAAAGACTTTGTACATTTTGGGCATACCACGGATTTAGATCCCTTTTCGTAGTATTTAGTACGGCAGTTTCTGTTTGATTTTTGATGTATTCTCAGTTCTTTTAGTGTATTGAAAGTTGCTTTGCATTTGCCGCAAGTGAAAGAATCTACAAATCCTGTTTTGATTTGTTTATGGTAAACTGATGAATCTCCCCCTAAGTTTATGTTTGCATCCTGTTCGGTATCTGATTTATTCCAGTCAGACTCATCGCTTAATAAACCGACCGCCATCGGATCTACCGATACGCTCATCTCTTCCGATTCTGCGTTATTTAAAATATCGTTTATTTCTTCTTTGCAATCTTTTTCAGAAGGTTTCACTGACGGCATGGAATTTATTATTAGTAATTGTGGGATAGGATTTACGAAACTCGACGTAGTTTGCGGGACAGCACTTTTTGATTTACTCATACGATCTATTGGGGTATTTGGTTGAGTGCTCGTCGTAGGTTGTTGGAGCATAGGAAGAACGGCATTAGCCGGTATAATACTATAAAACGTAAACGGATTCAAAATGATATTTGTTCCAGGAACGATTGCACCGTTGGGACTAGGTAAAACTTGATTGAGATTCACAGTGTTCCTTAATTTGTAATCGTTAAGTAGCTGTGGCGGAACTTCATCTTTAGTAAGATGTACGGCCACATTACTTCGTACGACACCTTCTTTTACCAACAACGTAACGTACCGTGTTAACGTTCCGGCGGATCTTAGGCATTTTTTCCGAAATTCAAAGGCGATATCCAGTTTTGTCCGGCAGGCGGCGCAAATGTAAAGCTGTTCGAAGAAATTCCAATCCTGCAACACAGCTTAATGTAAATAAAACCATCGCGAATTCGGCGCCAAGTTTCTTCAGATACCACTTCCTTCACGCATTGCGCTAATTTCCCGTCGATATCAGATGATTTTGTTACCGGTAGTAAGTTCGCGCTGTTTTCCAAACAGGCCCCGCAGAACTTCGATAAGAAATACATATTTGACGTTTACAATGTTTACGTGCAACCAATAAATGTTGAGAAGTGTCAAAATTGACATTAACGCCTGCGAAATTAGCTACAAGCAGCGGCTGCGTTCTAAAATGGCGCAACAGCAGAATGCAATGGCTATTTTTAAATACTACCGCCTGCGTTCAAATCGTTCAAATTTCATTGTACCTTTAACGGAAAATAAGTGGTAATAAGTGGTTATCATAAAGCGAAACTTTTTTTTTTACTCTAGATTACTTCATAACCAAGAAGTACTGGATGTCTTGTAATACATATTTTTTCAGAATAAATCTGGTGGAGGTCCAGCACCACCACCAGTACCGTTTGAAACAAAGTCTCCGAAAGAGGTTAAGAACCATGGCAAATCCCAAGAACCGGATTACGAAGTCATCGAATTCGGTTCGTACTGCAATGCCCCACCGTTACCGCGGAAGAACCCGTCGATCGGTAATCGATAGCCACTTTTGATGGCCACCTTTATAATTTAATAAGCTATCCTTTTTGCGGTTGCAGCGAACAAGAAAGATGGCAAACACTGCGAGCTTTGCGGTTCCTCATACCCGTCGGTTAATTGCAATCAGTGCAAGCAGATTTTTTGCCTGTCCTGCGACGATATGTACCATAGGCATCCGAAGAGGACTAACCATACCAGAAGGGTAAGAGAAAAAATTTATGCTTAAATGGGACTACACGGATTTAAAAAAATTAATGGGACAGACTGGAATTAGTAAATTTTGGTTTGTAAAGTTATTCACTCCTTATAAACTGTTAAGCCAACTCAACCATTGATATTGCATCACGTGTTTTACTCTGTTGGCTGCCCTAATTTAGCAACCCTAATTTACACTGATCAAAATGTATGAGCATTATGAGTTGCCTAACTTCTGATGTAATACATATTTCAGTGCCGTTGTTAGTCGTTAATAATTAAGATTCACCCTTGATTATCAATAAATAATATAAATAAATGACATGAAATTTCAACACAATACAGATGATTTATTTATAACAGTTGAAAATAATATCTCAGTAAGCCATACATATTTCAGAAAACACTACGAGTGTTCTTCCAATCCTTCTACTTCCGTTATTCAAGATATATCACTTTCAAAAAAAAAATTCATTGTGAGCAACAATTACCTACCTACTCCCATTGAAAGACTTACACTACTGTAACATATCTTCGATTTTTCCAATCTTTAATGCATAATTTTATATATAATTTTTTTTTTCTGGAAAAAAAAGTTGCCAATTGGCTAGAAAATGAGATTGGTAAAGTTTCAGCTCAATTGGATAACGTTACCCAGTGCCTCATTGAGGTGAAGTTTTGAAAAATCGCGAATTCTTGCAAAAAAATGCAGTTTTCCCTTCATTTCATTTCATAATAATGTTTTTGCATTGAAGTTTTATCAAAATCAATGATATGTGGTATTTTTCAGGTTAGGTCGTCATCCATATCCTCAAAATTGACTTTTTATGAAAATGCGTAAAAACATTGCAACATTCAATTCGCTTTTGTATTTTGTACATAGAAAGCGAAAGAGTATTTAGTTAAAAGTGTTTTCGAAAGTAAATGAGCAAAATCGAAATTCAAAATGAAGGAATTAGGAGAAAAAAAAACAGCAAAGAAAGTATATAAATGAAAACAAATAATGTTCAATTGCATTTTGTTACGGTCAAGGCCGCCAAGTAATCGTGTGCATAAAGGGAAAAAAAGAACATG
>JAWQRJ010005691.1:0-10072 GCA_033557515.1 Diorygopyx duplodentatus | reverse complement strand
GTTCATAACAAAAGAACATTTATTAACTTATATTGTTATATTTTTATTATAGATATGTTTACAAATAAATACATATGTATTATACATATGTTCTGTATAACAAAACTAAAAGAAAATGAAGAAAAAAAAATCTATCTGAAAAAATATGCATAAAATATTACTCCCTTTATAATTTTTTGCCGCTTCTTTTTAATATCAGACGTAAATTTAATATTCGGTGTATCGCGGTTTTCGGATAATCAAGGATGCGGATTAGCGAAAATGCACTGTATTCCTTTGTGAGTTCTTATTTTTGAAAGATCCATTTTCTTTTCAATCATAAGTACTCCAGAGTTCAAAATTTCATTCAGCTATTTTTCTTTGATCTGTAATGTAATCATTTTCAGATTACATATAATCCAATTTTCTTTTTTTAAAGTACGCCATCACATGTGAATCTCGTGTTAAGACAAATGTGATAATACGCAATTGTAATTGTAAGCTTTAAAAAATACGTTAATTCTTGACCCATTGTTTTAGATTTATGATTTGTGTTCAATTTGGGAATACCCTAAAGACAAAAATTCAGACAAAACCCTCATAAATATATTCAAGGAAAAATATTTATAAGATTTTTGCATACATACACATCACGCGTAGTCACTAAAGTGGGTTTAATATTCATAATAGGCATAAAAGAATATGTTTGTGCATTTTATTTTTTTAAACGTTTTATTTTATTATAAAGTAACGAAGTTATAGATTTATAGAAAAAATACAAAATGTCAATATTTGAAACAGAGATGGATAGTGTTATATATTGATATTTGCTTTGTGTTTTCTATAAAATGTATTACGCAAACAATACTGTTTACGAAAATAAAGTTTACAAAAGCGCGCTACACAATTAAATTCTTTATTTAATCAGGGAGCTCGTTGTGAAGTTCGGTGCTAAACAAAAAGCTGCAGAATAACAACCGAACAAAAGGAATATAACACAAAGTATAAAACCAGGTAAAAAATATACTTCAAATAAATCAAATAAAATGGCTAAAATCATCCAAATTCGATAAATACTTCTACGACAATCTAAATACTAAAGTGACTGAAATCATAACAAATACTGAAATAAGTTTATTTTTGAAACAACTTGCCATTTTATAAGCACTCTAAAACGAGCTAAGGTCATACATATGTATGTGGCATAATATTGTTTTAACATACCAAATTAGATCAAAATAAAGTTATTTAATTCAACTGTTTCATTTTGACTGTTATAAAGGTGATTCAATGTGGGCTTCCACATGATAGTATTAAAGATATCACGCAAACGCTTTTCAAATTTGTTTTTGTGTTCAATATTTAACGTCGAGATTCATTACAATCACACATGAAAGATCTCGTTCAAATGACCGCTTCGTCTGAAGACGACGTAATTCGGTTGTCAAAATTTTCGATAACATCGCGGCATTTCCAGGTGTGGTAGTGGGGGGACCCTATATCTCTACTGGAAATCCGTAACGGCTACACACACACACAGTCGACAAAGCCCACACACAGTCGACTCACGTTTATTTATTTAAAACATTTCTCCACCACATCTGATATAGAAGCTATTTTAGGACACCCAGTGGTTCCTGCTTCACATAGTTCAGCGGCATCAGCGTAAAACATGTTGAAAGCTGCTTCATCTGTAAGACAACGTCATCATATATGATATATATGAGTTTCAACCGAGTAACAGTGCACATAAAGGTTACCTTGAGATACAAACATATTACAAAACATTAGTGTGCCAATAGAAGTGCAGCAAGAACACTCAATTAACACACAAAATGCTGTCAGCTTTAGGACTTATGTTGACTGACGTCAATGTCCGTTAGCCCTGTTACGGTGACAGGGTGAATGTGTAATCACGTAGGCCCTTTGTATGTATCTTTGCTATAATGACTGAAGGGATTGGTTACAGTTAGCGTTTCCCTGTGTGACACGTAAACACACGGTTTGAACAAGAGGTTAGCAGTTGATCATTTTGGATGACCAGACGCATGACATGGAAGGTGTTCAGAATACTATGCATCTAGCATATAACGCGTCTAGCTTAGGAATAAATATTATTAAACGACTAGGCGAAGGATTAAGATAGGAAATGTAATGCTTGTTCAGCTTTCACATTATAGAAAATGATAATGGTAAAGGTTTCAGTTACTTCACTAAAGTAATTGTGAGAGCCACAGTTAGTGTACTCGGGTTACCGCTTGGTTGAAGTACGATTTCCAATATGTGCTGAAATTGTTTGCATTATCGATTGGGAGGACACCGTGACAGGTATTTCCGCATGTCAGTTAGTGTAACGTTCCTTTTATCGTGGCCGACATTTCCGTCTACAATTTCATAGAGCGACTGAAAGAGCTCTGACGTAACCATAGAGCCCCCTCTATACAATTTTGGTTCAATGACCACCCCACGTTTCTATTCATGCTATTGTCGTTGAAAGGGTAAAATTTAAATGTACGAATATATATCTTGGGCCACATTTCTGATTGACACATTTTAAAATAGTCTAATGGAAAATTCCTATGTTAATTTTCTGCTAAAAGCAGAAAATTGACATAAGGGACTAATTGTAGATATTAGCAGTAATTCGCGACCTTCTTGAAGCGTGTCTTTGAGAACAATATTTAAAGATTTATGAATAAAGCAAATCTATTAGGTAAAAATTGAAATTCACCACGTTGAAGCAGAAACCGGAAATGCACTAACAATTAGAGCAAATCGAGTTTGCCTGACGAATATGGATAATATGTACTAATCGTGGTGAGTTTTAGTTTCATTTTTTTTCTTATGTCGAAAATGTTACGTTTGTGTTCATTACACTCACGCATCCAATCAATTGTTGCCCTTTTGCATCCTCCGTCCTGTCAACTACTCTCCAGTTTTTGGTATTTAACTCATTTGGCTTTTAATCCTTCCGGAGATTATTACTTCCCTTGTCTCTGTCGGTCCCGGGAACCCAAACAAGCCAGTATTCTGATTGGTTTCGGAAGGTTCTTTGCTGCTGTTACTTGAAGCGTCGCCCCAATTTCCAATTTAAATTTACTCTTCTTCCTTGACAGCTAAAAAAACTTAGGTTAGCTTACTGTCAGCAAAGCGACAAGGCATCGTTTACACTAAACGATATTTCACTAATTCCTGTTTACACAAATTAATCAATGGTACGTTTATTAACGTACGATAGATAATATGGTTTTCAAAACCTTTTTTAAATTGCATAATAACTTCACTTCATTCTTTAAAACATGCCGTTTTCGGGAGAAAACCTTTTTTAAATTGCATAATAACTTCACTTCATTCTTTAAAACATGCCGTTTTCGGGAGAAAATTTTTATATCGTAAATAAATAAAATTGTGAGAGAAACATCGCTCGCCGATAGAACTGTTGGCGGGATCCATCGGCGGGCAGCGAAACAGAGATACTATAGACGGACGCGGCTGTGACGATAGTTTAATCGCTGGCCGTACGATGGCGCTAGTATTATAAGAATTTACGGCGAACACTCCTCCGCCGCGGAGCTCCGTTAAAGATGTAAAGTGAGTTTTTGCTAATTATAGCTACATTGCGAAGGGAACTAGCTCTGTTAGGAGTAGGAAACAATGTTTGTTTTTATGTTTTTATCCCCCGAGCCAGCTCGGTCTTTCAAGTTATCGATTGAGATATGTCTCGACTTTCACTATAATCATTTCATATCGTAAATAATAAAATTGTGACGAAAACATGTGAAAAACACCGATTCAGTGGCGGAATTTTTTGTCTCTTCTACCTTTCCCCTGAAACTTACCATTTTCGAGAAAAAAAATTGAAACATCAAACTCTATATTTTAAATGTTTATTCCAAAATTTAAGACATTGTGCGCAACATCTGCAAAAGATTTGCTACCTAGTCGTTTATAAGCAAACTTGAAGAAAATGTTTTGTTGCTGTACTCAATTCGTTGGTAAAATTTATGCCAGCTACTCCTTATGACAAAGAGTGCAATGGGGTGGGGTGGAATAATAAAATGTTGTTAATTCATTTTGATTCTTTCATGTGTCTTCTAAGTACCTAAACTATCCACTTTATTGTTTAATGTTATTTTTTAAATAAGACTAATCCATTTCCCTGCAATTTTCACCCAACAATCAAGTCGTCGCTGGAAACTGACAGAAAGAACGACGATTGTAATAGAATTAACTAGGACGATGTAATGATTTTTCTCTCAACTATTTCTTTTGTGCTGTAGGTAGTAGTTCCCTCATGAAAGTTACCAAATTTTTAATACGTTGATTCAAATGTCAACATTTATACAGAGATTAAGACATACAGACATTAGGCATTTATTCTATCCAACCATTTATTCTATCCTTTTTGTTCCATTTTATTGTTGTTTTATTTTATTTCTTTTCGAAAACTGAATTTTATGACCGGGACCGGATTAGCCTTTAGAGAGAAACATATATTTTTTACAATATTCCTCAGAGTAATTTCATTTGATGCTTTGATTTTACAAAAGTTAAGTTGCAAAATTCACGTTATGATGACTCAAACTAGCAAAAGGTGATGAATAAGCAGTTTGCAGAAAACTTTGCAGTCTATTGCTGGCGATGGGAATCAGACATCAGAAGTGGTTCACGAGGCCAGATGTCCATTAAAGGATTTGGAAAATGCTGTTCTCACTGAGAGAAATATTTGACGACTACGAGATCAAGGCAAATGAGAAAACTGATGCCCAATACAATTATGAAATCAGCGCGTGCGAAAAAGCATCATGATGACGGAAGTGCGGAAGGCAGTCGTGCTCAGAGGAAAAGAAAACTTCAGAGTTGAAACATATTTGCCTGTTTTGGATATGTTGTCTACAGAATGATCGCAGCACCTAGAAGCTTGCTGGGAAATTAATTCCCTATGTGTATTTTTGATAGATATCTCGACAAAGTCTGATGATTAAATTAAAGAGACTTGTGAAAAGTTCAGGGAACATTATTCCGAAGACATTGAGCCTGAGTTTATAAACGAAATTTTGCAGTTTCATCCTACAATTGGACAACGCCGGAAAAAGAAAAAATAGTGCTTTTAGCAGGAATATATAGCTATATTTAGAAGAAATATAGCTTTTCAAAATTGGAAGTTCTAAAAAAACCGTCTTCGATCATCCATGGCTCAAAAACATTTGAATGCAGTTGCACTAATACCCATTGGATATGATATGTTGGAAAAAATTGATTTTCAAGATATATTGGAAGCATTCGCATCAGAAAAGTGAAGGAAGTTTATGTTTAAAAAATTGATTATTTAAATGGGGTCTTCTGACTAGAAGGATTAATCATAATCATCATTTACAATATGTAGAAAATTTAATAAATGACGTAAGAAATTTTTAATTTGTTTTATTTTTTTTTGTGCTGGTTGGGGCGGGGCGATGCACTCTATACATTGCCGGTATCGTAATCTGATCGAAGTTTCAAACACACAAAATCCACACTCTTGAGCTGTATGTTTAAGTATTTTTATTTATTAAATTGACACCTCATTCTGTATTCATTATGTTATGATATAATTTTTTTTTCATGCGGGGTTGAAGTTATTCTGCAAGGTTGGGGTATTCTGCAAGGTTGGCGAATAATACAGTCGATGTAAAAATTCCATCCCCTTAACATTACACCATCGCCCCACTTCACCCCCTTACCGAGAAATTGGATGAATTACCTCTTTAATGGTAATATCGTTAATATTACGCTCTTTAATGCTAATATCGCTAATAATATTGCTAACCATTTTCTGCGGCTTTATGGGGCACCTTGTATTTACGACGTGAACATTCGAAAATTACAATATGTACAAGATTACAGATCTTTGCAGAATGCTAATATATTTTCTTAGTTCACATAATCCAAAGTTCTTTGATAATTTAAAAACAAATTAAATTTACGTTCACTTTCGAACACAACTGGAAACTACCTACTCTACTCTCTATTAAAGTTGTATCCCTCTTTCACTTTTATGCTAAAACACAGTCACGATCCGCGAAATTAACTCCACCGCAATCGCCGATAAATGCACCACATTTTTTTTTTGCAAAGCGGCCGATTGAAAAGGATTTACCATTTTGAACTCGATTGAGCACACATTCGCGAGACTCACAGCGAGCGGGAGTGCGCAGATCAACAAAATATAAACCAAGCGAAATGCGGCCGTACAGGCTACGCTAGGTAACAGTGCAAATACAGCGATCGTTTCAACCTCGCGTATTTTGATAAGATTTGCCAGCGAATCGATTTGGGCGATATGTAAATGTCGGCTGCAGAAGATTAGCAAATATCAAATAGCGCGCGAGTATGTTTCCGGGCTGAATAATTGCACCCTCACCAACCCCCGTCCGCAGCATAATGGCGTATGGCTGGAATTGCTTCGAGGTACGCTTATTTTTCGAACTAAACGTGCTGAGTTTGCTTCAGGGGATCTACTCCGGAATCGACAGAATGGAAAGATTGGAATAAACAATGCCTCTACTTTAGAAGAAGGTTTTCATAGTAACCGCTAGTGTTTTATATGGTATAAATTCTATCAGTATTAACACAGCAACAAATAATATAATAGAGATAAGTAATTTACAGTGTACTTACTTTTTAACAGCAATAAAATTATATTCAAATAAATAGAATAGTAATAAGAAAATATTCCTACATCAAATATTCGAATTGCAGTCATTATATATGCAGTTATTATAAACATACTTTCTTTTGCTTTGCAAAAGTCAGGTTGAACAAAACAGGTTGTACAAATTAAACCTAATTTTATTTTCTTGAAAAATTGTTACGTTGGAAAAACGGAAAACCTAAAGCTTAAAGCGAATAAGTTTGCATTCAATTGAGAAAATGAAAAAACAATGTCTAAAACGTAATAAAAATTATAAATAATCTGAAAGTGCTCTCCTTGATGTTCTAAACATAAATTAACACGTCTTTGCATGTTGTCAAACACATTTTGAAATTGCTCTTCAGTGTTATTTCTAACCTTCTTTATTGCCTTTTGTCAACTCCTGGCTATGGTGTAGTCTATTTCTGAAAACTCTATTTTTAAGGTGTCCAAAAAGAAAGCAATCAGGATGGTAAGGTCTGGTGAACGAGGTGGCCATAACCCATAGCTAATTACAGTTCTTGTAGAAAGACTTTTGAAAATTTGTGTACGATATCGTTCCGCGTTAATCGTATCGTGGGAGAAAATTGGTACAATTATACGCCTTCTCGATATAGCCACACAAACGCCATTTTCAGTGTTCCAAGATCCGTAATTTTTGCTCTTAACCTAGCCAGTCGTTGTTGTTCAAATGTTTATTAAACTAATGACAATATGTCATTGTCTGATGGTAATCAGGAGGAAAAAGTTGTTGAACAACAGTCACCTTGTACGGGTGCGTCTGAAGATGTTTATGCAATGCTTTGTGGCCAGTACCCGCCGAAAGACCTGCAAAAATATAGTTATGAAAAGAACGACGAGAAATAAAGCAAACAAGTCTGTCTGTTCTGATAGCTTAAGGAGAGATTTCGTTGGACTTTGTAGCATCAGCTGCCTATTCGATGATTTCCTTGGTTATCTTTTTCGGCCTTCCAGGGGAGTTTTCCTTGCAAATGCAACTCTTGTTAGTGAAACGGCCAACAACAGCTTTACGCATTAGAAACCCATCATAATCCAACTCCACATCTGGAAACTGTTCGTAGAATTAATCGATACATGCTTGCGCAGAATATGTTTAGGATCCATTGGGATTGCGAGTGTCACTTTGGAAATGGGCGATAATTATAAAAGCTTCTTGCTCAGAACCATTAATGTTCAGTTTAGAAATTTTATGTTCGTCCGGAGGTTGTGTTTAACCACCGCCCCGCCGAACGTTATAAAATCGGTTCTTAATCTCCAAAACTACAGATTAAAATCGTTTATACTCACCTGAATTCCTGAAATTACACCTTAAACGAATAATAAAAAATCAACTTCAAAATTAACGTAATAAAGTTAAACTCTCCAATTTTTGGAAAACTTTTGTGACTAGTTATAAAAACTTTCAGATAAACACCATCATTGGCCTTCTGACACTTATTATTCTTGCTTGTACCGTCAGCTACATCCCAGTGCGATTTGCATCGATGTTCGTTACAAAAAGTTAAAGAAGAAAATTAAAATGCAAAACTGATTACACAATACTCTGTATTTCTACCGAATTTTTGAGAAATGAGACACAAACCCGGGGGAATTCGGCGATAGAGATCACGTTAAGTAGCCTATCAAATTGCGATCGTTCAAAGCCACATGACTTAATAAAGTTCGTCGGCCAATCGATTCCGATGGTATGCATGTGTCGACAGTAGAAGATTAGCAAATATCAAATAGCGCGCAAGTGCGCCTCCGAGCTGAATAATTTCACCCGAAACTCCTCTTGAACAGAATAAAGTATGGCGAACTTCTCCTGTGCATTTATTTTTCGAAGGCAGCCCGCCGGCTGACTGCTGACAGTGAATTTGTTTCGACAAGTGGAGAAGTCGAATCGTCGTGACTGAATTACAGATTAAAGAAGATGGAAACGGACACATTTCTATTCAAGGTCTATTTCTGCGTATATATTCTGTAAAATGAATATATTTTTTATTCTGTTGCACAAAGATATTTCAACAATATTTAAAATTTCACCAATCTTCCATCTTCTTACTTTCTACGTTAGAAAGTTCTGTACCACATTAGTTACCTTTTTTCCATTAGTAGATTAGCGTTGGGTACAGTCACACAAGGGGAACATACGTTATTTGTTTTAAACGAACATTAGTATCCAGATATTGGTCATGTACAATTGAAAGGAAGAGTAAACGTCTGTTGTTAAGTATTCTCTTTAAGGCTGGGGGAAGGGAATGTCTGAGAAATAAGGGGTGATTTTGTTTAATCTGCTTAAGATCTACTTTTCTCAATATACTTGTGTTGAGAAATTGATTTGCATGTACCAAAACTTATCTCTATACTGAATTCTCCTCATTTGTACTACTAATACAGAAGCAACTATCATAAATGACAGCCTATCATTAATAATAACACCTGGAAGCAGTGCATGCACGCTTAGCGCATGTTAACTGCCGAATAATTGATTCCATCCATCAATCATTACATATTGTGCTAATTGTCGATGTTGCCGCTTTTACTTCAAATTATCTCACAAGTATTGCACTAGTTTATTATAGCAACTATTAATAGATAAATTAGTCGAGAATCTTTCGTGCGATAATGTAGTGAAGAACAAAGGTTGTTGGTGCTCTCTGCTATCTGGGCTATAGGCAGCTCAGCGTTGAGAGGGTTATGCGAACGCACTATGTATATTGCATTGATCCAACGTAACACCTTGTGGATTTGCCCTTGAAGCTGTTCATTACGTCGACGAGGGCGCCATCACATAGCCGATAATTGGAAATTATTTATCCCATTGGCGATGACATAGTTCATTAATCAAGACGTCCAGTTAGCCGCTTCCTGGAATCTGTTAGCGCTGAAGAGTGATTAACTAAAGATAGACATGTTTCTGATGTTTGCTAGTATTATCAGTATTATCGTGCCTTTCTTATTAATTCTGCTATAAATCGTTAAATGAAGTTAAATAAACGAAGCCCCTTGCCTTGTATATTTGTACGATATCTAAAGTGTAATTATTGTGTAATTAATGTAATTATTCATTCTTGCATAGTTTAGAAAGTTATTAAAAATTGTTTTAAAAAACAGGTTACCTAATTAGAAAAACTATTTATCTCCAGTTGAACTTAGTCATCATGTGAACATTAGAGTGCAGCCTAAAAATTTGTTTTTTTTGCCAGCGTCCCCCAGATCGATTAATTTATCAACAAAATTATTTTAGAAATTGTTTTGAGCACCGCGAAATCTTCCTCACTGCCCCAAAGTGTTTTTGAACAGAAATCTGAACTAATTTTGTTTTTTGAAATCAGGCGAATAGCGAATCAATAAAAACCCGATAACTTTGTGCTGATGATTTGACCTTGCGTTCCGTCTGTGTAAACAGGCTTGTAT
>JAWQRJ010005690.1:0-10072 GCA_033557515.1 Diorygopyx duplodentatus | reverse complement strand
CATTTATACTAGACCGACTGAAATAACCTTCGACTTTTAAGGCAACGGTTACTGATTTATTTTACAAAAAGAAAACACCGTGTTAGATTTCATCAAAATCGGCTGTAACATCCGCGAAAACCGAATTTTTAATAGGGTAGTTAACCCCAACCACTCCTAAATGTTGTAAATGCCTTATTTTACCACACACATCTTATTGTGTGACTAATTTACGGTTTTTCTTCAAAGTATTTTCTCAATACCTAACAGTTTTATCACGTTATTCTTACGGAAAGAGGGTACATAATATCCCCCGTAGCTTCGTCGGGGGTGGTCTGCGGAGAATAGGAAAAAACACGTAACTAATATTTTTAAACGTATTATATGTGTACTTAATGCCACCAAAATCGATGCAGTAGTTTTTAAATTATTTCAAAAATAGGGGGAGTTTACCCCTTTTAACCTACTAGTATATGTGTGATATATAAAAAGGAAGCTCTTCAAAAATGAATGCAGTTTGCATTTATCACATTTCGATAACTGTTTTCGTTTTCAAACGGCAAGGGAATAAAAAAAATCCCTCAATTTGCAACCCTTATTACTTTAGAGTACGCATAAAAACATACGTAAACCTTATTTTCATCCATTCTATTGCTGTACCAAATTGCATCGAAATCGGTGTGTAACACTTGATCAACTTGATGTAAAATTTAAGAAAACGCTAAAGATAAAAAAAGTTTAGCAAATATGTATTTCCTATTAAATACAATTCGGCTGACTATTCGGCCGCTAATGGCCCATCTTGATCGAAGTCGGTACTGTGTTAATTTTAATAAAAGCAAATATCCACGTTCTATATTCATTAAATACAATGTTGTCTAAAATTCCAAATTTAAAGATTTGCGTAAAAATTTCAAAGTGAAAACTATGTCGCAAGCATTCAATAGCCTGCGTTGCATTAAAAGAGTAATTTTAGTAATATTATTTTGTTAGTTACGAATAATAAAAGTTAGTGGGTCAAATGACGTGAAATATATTATCTTCTTTTTTAACCATCTTCTTTTAATTTTTAAGCAATTTACTATATCAACTGTTTTTTTTACACTGAGAAAAAATAAACTCAATCTGGTTTGGAGTGAAGAATTTGCCGTTTACTTTATTAAACATTACATGCAATTTGTTTCAGTGTGGTGTAGCATCCTGTCTTCGCGAGAAAGCAACGCACTAGCAGATGTTTGGTTTAATATAGTAATATATATAGTTTAATATATGTATATATAGTAAAGAACAATATTTTGGGCTCTACTTCTCACAATAAACGTTCGAGGTTCTTACGAAATATTAGACCACATGTTCTTCTTTAGTATAGAGAACTAAAATATATCAAATGCACACGCTGCGCTACAAAAAAGAACTTCAAATCAGAGATGCCCAACTTTGCTAAAATCGACTTTGAAATGGGCAGTTCCGCGGCCGCGTTATTATAAGAGAGAAAATATTTTTTTAATGAACTTCCGGTCCTAATCACCACATTTTTATTGATGATTTGGGCGCTTTACGGTGTGCCGAATATAGTACTGATAGAAAACTTCCAATAAAAGGTGCCGCCGACACTGGAGGGATGTAGATCCTCAAAATTAGTTGACTAGGATTTCCTACACCTGTACTGATAACGCGAACGTTGTTTTGTTGCATTTACTATATCAAATGCCGCAGTATCAAATTTTTAAATCTATGGATGAGATCTATGGCTAACTTCACACCAGTTTGAAAATGATCAAAAGAAAACTTCTTTAAACTTCTTCCTTCTGCATTCTAAATTTGTAAAATGTTTAATCACATCTTGACTTTCCATATTTTTGGCTGTTTTCACTTCAATTTCTAATCTTCAGATTAGGAAATTATATAATGGAAAAAAGATCTGGAAATTATATAAACGTTCTTTGCCTGTTGAATGCGTGAATAATTTTTATGTACGACAGTCATTAAAACTGATATTTTTAATTCGAGTGAACAGTATTAAAAGTTTTGGCACTACATCGTCACAAAAGTAATTGAGCTTTACAATCTTACCTGACCTGAAGCTTTTACCTCCGGAATTACTCTACGGGAAAAATGAAAAAAGTTTCTTAAAACCGGCATTTATATGTTTACTAAGGTCAGAGCTCAATTACTTTTTCAGCGATAATAGTATTAAAACTTTTATCACTAATATTAAAAGTAAAGATTACAATGCAAATTGTTATATTATAATATTACAAAACAATAGATAACATCTTTCAAACAATATTAGTAAATTATTCAAACAGTCTTAAGATAAATGTTACGATTTGTGCAATTGCTAATGTAATGATAATAAATGCCCTTTGAAGTAATGGGAACCTTTCAGTAGTCCTAATAACAGCAGCTATATTACTTGATAGTGTTATTGAAATGCCTGAAGCAGATGAACTGGCAGGGTGGATGGTAAAATCATACTTACATTTTTTTCTTATTCTCTGTCGAATTTTCGATGTAGCTTTCTGCTACTGTAGAGGGCTTCCACCAGTGTTGTTTTATTGTAGTCAAATTAATCCCAGTATCAATTAAAAATGGAAACCGAGCTCCTTCGGAGGCAATGCGAGGCATTGCCTCACAGTTCATACACAGTTTATAATCCGGAAATTCTCAAAATTCTTCAATGCGAGCGGGCGGCTATACAAATCTGTTGACACTTACTAAACACAGGGATTTATTGTTGGAATAGGTGAGGAAAAGACGGCCATGTTTGACGTGAGAATTTTAATATCGCCCACCATCAAGTAGGCCTAATCGGCGGCATGCATCAAATAATCCTAAAATTGTAGCCACTTTACCCACTCCAGAGTTTCCACCTAAATACTCTGGAACTTCCACCAAAATGTTTCATTTTGCTCAATAGTTAAAATTTTACATTTTTTGGACTATCTCCTTCCCCTTTTGTTGTTGTTAATGTGAAACGAAGGTTTAATCATAGAAGAATGGAACCATATTTTCATTGAAATTGCCTTCAATCTATTATGGTCTGCACCATTCTCTAAATCTTTTGTAGTCAATATCACCATTGTCGTGACTTTTTAGGAATAATATCCATACTTGGTCTTTGAGCAGTCTCTTAAATTTTAGACGATAAAGTGTCGTCTTCAAAATCTTTGTCTTGTACGTTCAGGTCGCTGAAAATATAATTTGGCGTTCAAATCTTCAAATAATAATAAAAATTTTCGCCACTGTTCACGTTTTTTGACGTATGTTCAGAAAACCCATCAAAGATCCTAATGTGTTGGACTGCGTTCCAATCCAACGTGTTGGATTTAGGCTCGGTTACACAAAGTTGGCGGATTGTTCAAACAAGCCGCCTTGATTGAGGAATTTAAATTTAAATTAGCATTCTCTAATCTGATTGGTTAATCTTCTAAATCTTCCTAAAGCTGTTAAAATAGATGTAGATGCCTTTTTGCAACTTTTGACATCATCGTTCGAATCTAGGTTCAAGTTACGAGATGTACAGCATTGGATACATCTTATTTAAGAAAAGCTTGAACACCATTGCAAGCCCCCAACTCATAACATTTGCTCATCATACGCTTATCCTCTGCATTTACCTGTCATTCTTTCAAATCAGATTTAATGTTTCGTTATCATCTTTTCGTTATCAGCTGCGTGGTTGTGTGCTTCCGTAAAAGGGACAAAAGGGATTTTGTACTCCGTACAAAAAGAAAATGAAAAATACTAGACGAAACGTGCTAAACAAACCCCTAATACATTTTTAGATAAGAATCCAAACCATTATTTTTCGGCGATTTTAAAAAGTTTAGCTTTGTACTTTATTCAACGGTCAGAAAGTGTTATTCATTATAAAAAGTTTTGTGTGGCCTGGAAAGTACCTAGCAATACATAAAAAAGTTAGTTTAACATACAGGATGTTCAATAAAATGAAATGTGAAATTGGTAAAAAAATGAACCACCATTTATTTAATGAATATTAAAAATGTCACAAGATAAATTTTATTTCTACTATTAATGGGGATCTGATATGTAATTTGAACGTTGTAACTCAAAGTAATGTTTTTGCATACAGAAATTATAGTAATTGTAAAAAGAAAAGCGCGTAATTATCGAAGGTAGTCGTGAAAACAACAGCACGCATAATTGATATTTTAGTGAATTGAGGATTTTAATTTATGGTGTCTTAAAATTCTGCGCACCCTTGTGTTACTTATTCCTAAGTTCAAAGAAAGTTCTTTAACACTAATATAAAGGGACGTTGTGTAGCGGACACCGGAATAGAATACCCTTCTGCGGAAATGTCTTATGAAGGAATGCCTGGCAGCATATTCGCGTTCTGCAATACATGGATGTTCAATGGATTGAAAATAAACAGCGAGCATAGCATAATCTTCGGCAACGTAATAAGACATTTTGATCACAAAAATCAACGACAATTCGAAGTTTATCAACAATGATCAGAATAGCTGTCAGAGCTGATAAATAATAGATTTCGAAGTAAATTTTGTTTTCAAAGCAATCTTGACCATTTCTAGAACGTGTGCTAAATGAATTACTTCTATTTCTAACAATGCCAGTGTTACGAATAGAAGTATGGTAGTTCGGGTGATTTGTCGCACTACCACGGGCTGCTAATTTGTCTGTTTATCAGGTTACGGGAGGTTGCAGATTGTAGTAATGGTTTACTCGGACCTGCGCGAGTTTCGCGCGGGATTGTTAAGCGCGGATTCCGCGGGATTGGCGCGTCCGTTACCGAGTTATGGTAATGTTATCATGGTTACTACATATGTGTTCCCATTCTCGCGTCGTGCTGGTCGCTCGGCTGTGTCAAAGTTAATAGCTATTTAACGTGAGAACCGCTAAAAATATCGCTATGCGGTTTTCGACAGCGATTTAGTCCTTTACAGTTCTTTAGAAAATTTAAAAAAAAACTGTTATCTTTGCAAACAATGTGCTCTATTAAATTTATTAAAAACTAACAAGTGTAACACTACATACGAATTTTAATTGACACAAAATTCTCTTTCAAACAACTCATTCAATTCGGGTAAATAGTACCAAAAATATGCCGTTTTAAATATGGCATATTTCATTAGCCACCACCGCCCTTATTATAAGGGTGGTATGATGATTAGTCTTAAACTGATGCAGAATTAGCTAAGCTTTCCAGTAATGCATTAAAAATTATAACTTGTCCTGGCACTTTCGACAGTGACTTCGAGTTCTATCACTGAGTTCTATCACTATTGCGCCTCTTGCGCTCAAATCTGAAACTTAAATTTTTTTTCCAGAAATTTCTTATAGTCACAATAGTTATGATTTTATTCTCCGAAGTTCTAAGCATCATACTTGTATAGTGTCCCGATTTTTTCTTCACATTTTTTTCTGCACATTTTTTCTTCATTCAATTTCTTTAAAAATTACAGCCTATAAGCTGAATGTAAATAATTATATAAATCTGAAAAATTGTTAATGTACTAAGATTGCTGGGGGACCTTCAACTAAAATATTTCAACTGATTTTAAATGGAGCAGTCTGTTACATTTTTAGATTCTACGTGAAATTATAAATACATTTCACATATAATGTCATCTACCTAAGTCTAACCGTAGACTTACTTAAAGTTTTAAGTAAAAATTGACGTTTGCAGACTGGAAAACAATTATAATTTTTTTCTTATATGAAGGCCCCTATTTTTATTATTCTATCTTATTCCGCATTAAAAACAAAGGTGACTTTGTATAAGGTTGTCTATTCCAAAGATGGGTACTTAGGAAAGAAATTAACTTAGACATGATTCAGATTTTTGCTGTCAAATTTCAACACACATTGGAGTATGATTGTACGAGACCTTTTGAATGGGGAATTTGGTGGATTGGTCGAGATGGTCCCATGGCCTCCTCGATCTCCAGACATTCCATCTCTTGACCTTTTTCTTTGGGGATTTTGTAAAAGACGAAGTTTATTCACCAAAGTGGACAGTGTTGAAGAACTTAAAAGACGCATAATTGCTGCAATTTGATGTGTTATGGAATCTATATTGGAACGCACATGGGCTGAGATTAATTTACCAACTAGATATTCTCCGTGTCACAAAAGGTGCACATATTGAAATTCAGTGACTATACTAAAAGAACTTCTAATATATAAGGTACTACGCATGAGAATTTCCAGTTCCTACCTTGTGTACATTTTTTTGGATACATTTTTAAAATGTGTCAAGGTTTTTGGGAAATCTTATTGTATTTTTTCTTTTAGTACTTTATTCAGGCAATTAAGACATGAATTTAAGCGATGAAGAGAAGCTATCTTATGGAAATCGCGATAATATCAGGGTGTTTACTTTTCTACACTTTTATTCTATAATTGGTATCTATTACAGAATTCTAGTCGACGATAATAACCAGCTGGTTATTATCGTCGACTAGAATTCTGTAGGTTTTAAGCATTACGGAAGCATTGCTTTGTATGGATAAAACAATGAAGAGATATTATCATGTCAGATCTGAGAATTATATTTTCTGCCTTCAACCTGAAAATTTGCAATATTCTTCTTAGCCTTATTTAAATGCACTCAGGGAGTGCCGCTTTTTCGATCTACCCAATATAATTAAATAACGCCACACAGAAGTGCTTAAAAATAATTTGGGTTTGGATTGATACTTTAGAAAAGAAATTATTTAGATTTGATGGACTATATATATATGTATATATCCAAAGATCTGCATTGCGAATGTACTATCAAGTTAACAAGCCTTTAGCCAACTAGATTGGACAATTTTTAATTTTCGAAGCAATAACAACGAAATAATGCAGCGTCTATTAGACCAACTGCGTCAATAGTTAGATTCATAGGAATCGACCGTCACGTCACCTCTTTAATGTACCTCCAAAAACCCCCAAAGAACATCTAATGGTTTGTTATAAACATTTCTGAACAAAAAACTTAATTGGGTTGTCAACTTGAGGGGCATCAAATTTACACTGGAAAACAATTGTGTCCTTTACCATTTGTGAGTCATGGAGAAAAAAGTGATTTTTCTACTTTATTTTTTAATCCAATGCAACCAATTCAAATAATTCAAAACTTAAACATTTAAGTTTAACTTTAACTTATTTTAACGCATTCTTTAGTCTTGTCTCCAGTGAAGCACTATACGGAACCGGCAATATCATTAAGCAATCTTTGTCAAATACTGCTGATATGGCCACTTAAATCTGTACGGCCAGGACTAACGAGCCATATTCCAGTTTATGGCCAATTACTTGGTATGGTAACAATTGAGTAGAAGCTTAAGAATTATTTTCTTACAACGTATGGAAATTTCAAGGCATGAATTTAGGAACTTCACCAAAGCTTCACTCACACTCATATCACCATAATTACATTCACAAATGGGTTTTCTTTAATTAGTCAAAATCCCAAAAACAAGACTTAAGTGATCCTAATAGTAATGGAATATTCCATAATAGTAATGGAATATTAGATTATAACTAGATATAAGGGAATATCGATAAATATTATATTGAAAAATCGTAAACAGCGCCTTTTGATGTTAGTGATGAAATATTGAAAATTTACATGAGCGTGAAGTGAAGGTTTAAGGAGATATTATGTTTACTAATTATCTGGTAAAAGTAGCACTAAATTGTACATAATAGAAGAAAAGAATAATTGAAAATTCACTGGCACATTCCATAATTCGATGATATACACAAAACTACGGCACAAACTGAATACCCAGAACAAATTTTTCACTCCTCTTTTATTTATTTTGAAAGAGACAGGGAGGCCATTTCTAACGTTCCATCTGGGAGTACCTTCAGAACTGAGTTTGGATCTTCGGGGCTTATTAATTTTCGTTTTTCTTATTACGTTTTCATTAGAAGTACGGTTTCGAACATCCAGAACTACTGTCCGGTTCATGTTATACAGGGTGTCCCAGAACTTCGTGTACAAACTTGGAGGGGAGGTAGAGAACATCGTTAGGAACCATAATTACATAGGAAACCATGGGCGGAAATCGATAGGTGGCGCTGTACGTGAGTTCTTAACGTTGGCACCGGTGCCGCTGCCACCACACTAACATTCCCTTAATCTTCAGAGAGTTCAATTACTGCAGCATGACGTGTCGCGTTTGCACAGTGGTTTCTTCACCAAAGTGCGACCGACACGCAATTTTCCAGTTCTGTTATGTTCAGTGATGAAGCAACCTTTTCACGTGAAGGGGTGTTCAACACACACATGTGGGCCTTAGACAACCAACACGGACCCCAACAACGCTTCACTGTTACGCTTTACTGTAGCCTTACTGTGTCTTTGTGTCTCTTTAACACGTGACGGTGACGTTTCCGCCCATGCTTTCCTATGTAATTATGGTTCTGTGCTTGATCCAAATTATTACGATGATGTGTAATTAATACCACCCCTTCACCATGTCAATGAGAACTTTCCTTGACCAAAAGTGCTTTGGTAATTAACAAGGCTTTTAGTAATAAACCCTAATTTCACACTCTACTAAAGAACGATTGGGTGACGTGGATTTTCTAAGACTTTCAATTTTCTTCCCACAATATTTAATGGATGCAACTTTTTTATGGCTAATGACATCTGTAATACCGAAATAATTCATTTGTTTGCATCAACCGGATATACAGGGTGCATTCAAATGAAGAAGGAAAAGTGATAACAGTCAAAATAGAACATATTGAAGTTTGCTTATTTTTATCTATTTTTGATTGCTGCATAATCCTATAACCTAACGATTTACATTTTTCAATGAGAAGGATGTCAACGGGTAAATTACGTTATGCTGCACGTTTATCAAAATTTTCTTTTTGCACAGCCTCCCTACACTGATTTTTTTGAAACATATGGTATATAAGGAGCATGCATTCGATTTATTTCCTATTCAAAGTAACAGGAAATTAGAAATTAGTCAAAAAAGGAAAATTATCATGCAACTTTTCTTTTTGACTCAGTTGTTTCCTATTACTTTGCATCAACTCCGTTGGTGAAATACCACAAAAAGTAAGTGAATAGGTAAACATTTTTTGGAATAGTCTTCACCTAATTGATGTTATTATATAATAGATCCTAGTCTTTGCTCGTATTTTTTGAGTGAAACCTTTTGGTATGGCAACCTCTTCCTTGACTGATTTCATCTGAAGGTCTTAGGTTATAATGTGTTTTGTATATAAGGCCGCTTTGCGAAATTTTGTCATAGGCTTATGAGACATCTTATTATAAGACATCATAGGCTTATGAAAAGACTCCAGGGCAGTAGTTTGTTTCTTCGAGTGTGCGGTGAATTTGTGCATAAGTTCGATGAATTTGCTCAATGGTGTAGTATGTTGCGGTCTAAAACCACGCTGATGATTAGGAATTACTTGACTTAGTGGTCGTTTCATTCTCTATGCTTTTCTATAATCTTCGACATAATAGGAAGCAGGTTGAAGAGTCAAAGAAAGAAAGAGATAGGAAGCAGATACAAATAATCGGTGCCACATTTCAAACGAGAAGAAAATAACCTGTTCTTAAAACCACATTGCTTAATTGGAATAGTGAAATCCGTTCCTTGGAAGTTCTTTAAGAATTTTGACTTACTTTAAACTTCTCCAAACTTAAATTGATAAAGAGAATCTAGGTAGAATTAGACTTCATTTTCTATGCCAATATAATCACCTGCAGGATGTGGTTGAAAAACATCTGAAAGATGGTTGGCAAGCTTACAATTTTTCCTGTTTTCGTTGGCTGATCACCGTCTTCTATACCAATAGTTGGGTTGGATTTCAGATTACCCTCTCTGAAATATAATCCACAAACATTGTCCCGTCTTACAGATTTAGTCTAGACATCAAAACCAAAACCCAACCGTTAAACGTAGACCCATTTCAAGATTCTTCATACTCTTTGTATCAAGTACCAATTTTGTTGCTGGATTTCTGTGGATATTTTCACGTCGGCACACATAACCGATAACCAATTAAAACCCACAGATTCACATAGAATCAATAGGTTTCCGACTGGGCACGTATGCGGTGTGGTAACGTAGTGTTGACGTTTTGG
>JAWQRJ010005689.1:0-10072 GCA_033557515.1 Diorygopyx duplodentatus | reverse complement strand
AGACCAGTTAATTTTCTATAGGACATCGTGTAGAATACGTTCTTAAAACGAGTAATTTAAGAGAAAATCAAAAAATTGCAACACGATTCAGTTTTATCTAAAAATTATTTTTTTCTTCATATAATCAAAGAAATCTCTGGAAACATTGGAGGTACAAGAAAATTTGGAGATAAAAAATAAAGTATGAGTAATTGTTGGTGCAAAGACCCTAATGAAGTTATTTTAGATTACATAATTTTGAAGAAATATAAAAAACCACACCGGCAAAACAATTTTTTTTCTGATGAATGATGTATCTGCTAAAGTAGAGGAGGTAGATAAAAATCTTCAATAAAAAAGCAAAGACCAGTTAATTTTCTATAGGACATCGTGTAGAATACGTTCTTAAAACGAGTGATTTAAGAGAAAATTAAAAAGTTTGCAACACGATACAGTTTTATCTAAAAATTTCTTTTTCTTAATGCAACCAAAGATATCTCTGAAAATATTGGAGGTACAAGAAAATTTTGAGGATAAAAAATAAAATACGAGTAATTTGTAGTGCAATAAAGAAAAAGTAAATAGGTGAATAACTATAATATTTTATACATTTTTTATTCTTAAAATCAAATTTATGTATTTATTTTATTTTTGTGTGATGCAGATGACATCGAAGATCCGAAAAAAGTATTCTCGATATCGAAAATCTCTAGTTCCCTTAACTAGAAAATATTCTTGATATTTTAGATTGTTTATTCGAATCCAATTAACGTTGCAAATATTTAATGCCATGCACTTTTTGTAATTTTAGTAATAAATTATTTTTATCTGATTTTCAAATCGAAATATTTTAAAAATCAACCGTTAATATATCTTATAAAATCAATAAAAGAAAAATTGTATAAAAGCTATCATATATTTAATAATTATCAATTCACACATCGTACAACATTTTACCTATAGGCACTGGCCTACTAAGATACACAAAACTCGCAAGATAAGATCATTGTTTGCACACGAAACACAAAAAAAAACACAAGTAGAAACCAATAATATGGCACCGACGACTCAACAGAAAAGTGCGTGCTTATGGGTTAGAAAGAGAAAGAGAGACAGAAAGGAAAGACATCAAGTGTATATACATACATCCCTATGTATTATAAATCACATTACAATAATTATAGTAAGACATAAAACTTAACAAAACGTGTTTAGGTTACTAAAGATATGTACAAAATACTGGAATATACAGTTATTATTAAGTTAGAGATTTCTGTTATTATGTTGTTTGTATCGACACTGAAATTGGTACGATTCTGATTTTTTGATTACTAGGTGACGGTGATACTTCAACCACATCCGCTTTCATGGTGATTGCATCTTCTTCGGCCCTCAGAATTCTTACTGGAATAAATTTGGCACCAGTTGCCATACGACTGATTTTGTTCGGATTGTCTTGTTGGAGAACCCTGACGTTCACGTAATTCGAATTTTCACCCTCCAGTAATTCGTTTTGAAGGTCAATTTTTGGTGAGTTGGTTTGGAAGAGGCCTTCCAAAGGAATGGTGGCCGTTTCCACTGAATAAAACGGTTTTGGAGTTATTTTGTTAACAGTTGAAGATGCACTGTCTATATGAATCTGATTGATCTGAGCAACATCTGAAGAAGTCACCACGCGGATGTTGAAATCATTGTCGGTTTTGCCGCTTTCGTACTTCTTTTGTTGCCTGTGACTCTGAGTTTCGTTTGTAGCATTTTGGCCTTCAACCACTTTAATTTCAGTTACCCTACTAACAAGCAATCGGTCGACCTTTTCGGCTTTATCCTCAGTTTCAGTTTCGATGATATTCGTTCCATTAGTCACTTTGGAGGTCACCTTCACTATGCGGTTAATCTCGACTATCTTCTCAATTTTTTTCTCTGACGTTTCATCAGATGAATTGTAGGCTAAAGTTGTTTCGTTTGGATTTTCAGTTTCTGCAAAGATATGGAGGAGTGTGCTCTCTTTTTCTGTTGTTGGAGCTAGCTTTTCTGTTACCTCATCCTGCTTTGTTGAAGTCAACAAACTCATCTGGTACGAATTGTCCACAGTTTTGTTTACTTCAATTTTTGGTGTAACCCCAACGAATGGTGTATTCATCTTTCTGGTTTTTGTAAACAGGTTTCTATTCCTTTGATTCACAGCTGTTATGTTAACGTCTGATAAATTCTGGGCGGTACCCACCGGAGAGGGTGTAGTGAATTTTTTAAATAACCTCGACGGGATTTTGGACGTTGTACTTCTAAAATAGATACTCGAAGGATTCACCGAGGAACCATGTCTTCCTTCTTCCTCTTCTTTATCTCCGCCACCTTCTTCTTCTTTTTCTTCATGCACAACTTCATCATTGTCAGCGTTTGAAGATGGCTTCAGTATGATGTAACTCGGCTTGTACCCAGGCTTGTTAAACAAACTAGGTCTCGTTCTTTCTTTTTCTTCAAATTCAGTTACGTCTTCTTCGACGTAATCTTCGAAATCATCAGGGTGGTGATCCTCTTTGTTCTCCTCATCATTTACCTCCTCTCTTCCCAAAGAAAACTGATTCTTCCTGTGTTTCGAGAGGCTAGGTTTGAAAACAGGTTTAAATTCTTTAAGCACTGCAAAACCTAACTCATCGTCACTTTCTGTTGTAGAACTCGCCCCAAATCTTCTAGGAGTCGGTTTGGATTTGAACTTGCCAAATCGGTTAGGTTTAAACCTCTCCGTGCTGCTACTTACGGAAGCCTGCGTTGAGGCTGTTTGAACATCAGAAGGTTTGATTCTTCCTGTGAATTTGGGCCTCAATCCTATTGGCCGGAACAACCTACTTGGTTTTCTGGTTGTTGTGGTTGTAGAGACGTATTCGGTTGTTGTGGTTGCGTCGTCTGGTGTAGATTCATTCATAGTTGAGGACGCAGCTTCAACGGTCGTTGAAAAATCTTGAATGGTTGAAGATGAATCTTCAATTTCGCGTTCTGTTTCATCGTCATGAAGCATCGTGGTTACTGCTTCCGTAATTAACGTACTTTCTTCTTCGTGACCAGACTGTATGGTAACCAGATTTCCTTCGGTTGTTATATATGTGATGGTTGTATCTCCTTTTTTGTTCTCTTCTGCTTTCGTATGTTCTTCATTGGTTTGTTCTTTAATTACTGCTTCTTCTTCTTCCTTAACTAGTTCTTCTTTAACTATTTCTTCTTTAATTTCTTCTTTAATTCCTTCTTTAACTATTTCTTCTTTAACTATTGCCTCTTCTTCCTTTTCTTTGGTTTCTTCAATTAACGTATCTTCTTTTATTACTACTTCTCTCGGTTCTTCCTTTTCCACAGTAGTTTCTTCTGGTTTCCCTACATGTCTATTAATCCCTTTTCTTCGTTTCAATAACTTATCTAAAGCCGATTCTGTCGTAACAACAAGTTTCTTTACTTCCCCATCCCTTCCTAAGGCGTTGGTTCCGTATTGTCTATTTTTGAAGTACAACTTTCCTCTTCTGGTCGACAGAGGCAAGGAAGTTGTATTGGAGACCTCTCCATATCTAGTTGACGCATAACTGGGCGAAGACGTTTCTGGGTGCATTGTTTCTTCTGTTGGTTGTTTGGTCGTTTCTCCATCTTCTGGTAGTTTACTTGCTTCTTCCATTGTTTGTTGTGTTATTTCTTCAGTTGCGTCATTTATTTGTTTAATTGTTTCTTCTGTTGTTTCTCCTTCTCTAGTCATTTCTTCTTCTCTAGTCATTTCTTCTTCTGGTGTTTGATCGCTTGATTCTACCGTTGTTTCTTCTGTTAGCTGTTTACTCGTGCTTTCTTGTAAAGAAGGTGTGTTCGTAAAAACAGTTTCTTCAGTTTCGTAACCAGCAGAATTAGATTCTTTTCCCACTCCAATGAGTTCTTCTTCATTGAATCGCCCAGTTGATGTTTGCTCAGTTGTTATGGTGCTTTCTTGGTCTGTTTCTTCGTTTTGAATTGTCGTTTCTGTGGTAGCCAAAGGAGTTGATACCGTGAAAATTACTTGAGGGGTTGATGGTTGATGAGTTGTGGTGCTATAAACTGTAAAGGTTGGAATTTTTCGGTTATACAAAGCTCTGTTTAGGCTTAATTCTTTGTCTTCTAGAATCGACGCTCTGGTGGTAGAAGAACCAAATCTTCTTCTGGTGAATAAGGGCTTTGATTCTTGGTTTATTTCTAAACCGGCAGGTTTTGATGTGGTGCTTATGACTTTTCTTCGCCTGAAAAGTGGTCTGGTCAACTTGAATTTTGGTTTCAACGTTTGTTCGTTTTCTTCATTCTTCGTTTCTGTTTGACCTTCTCCGGTGCCATCGTCTTCGTCGTCTTTTGTTTCTCTAGGAGTCGTAGATGGTCTCCTAAATCCATATTTTTTTCTTTCGGTTGCATCTTCATGGTTTTCTTCTTCAACCTGCTCGACTGAAGATTTTCCGAATTTTCTTCTTGCTTTGCTCAGAAGTGAAACGGTGCTTACTTCAATTGGTTTATCGTCTTCAGCCAGAGCGTTACCAGAAGCTGTCGTAAGTTTCAATCTTCGTATGACCTTTTTAAATTTGGGCGTGGTATCGTTCTCTGCGATTGGAAATTCGGTTGTTGTCGTTAACTTTCTGATTATCTTTTTGGTTCGAATTAAGAAACTTGGTTCGGTGCTGGGTTTTGCGGCAAACTGCAAATCTTTATCGACGTATTTGAAGGATTTATCTGCAATTTTCCCCGGCTTTAAGCCTTCTTGAATGATATTTCCGAAATTCTGACTATTCTCCCTCACTATGGACTCTGAGAGTTTGATGTTTTCCCCTTCTTCGTTATCATCGGCTTCTTCCGATTTATCATCGTCGGTTTCTGGCTTTTCTTCAGAAATTGGAGAAGTGGTTTCGAGAATTTCGTTTGGGAGCGTTGTTGTCTGGAGGTTTTCCGATGTTGTTTGAAGATTTTCTGGTGTCGTTTGAAGATTTTCTGGTGTTGTTTGAAGATTTTCTGGCGTTGTTTGAAGATTTTCAGTTGTTGTTGAAGTTGTGGTAGTCGTGGAAGTCGTGGTAGTAGTACTTTTTGGTTTAATCAATTTCCTCAACACCACTCTTCGTCTTGTTGGGAAGCTCCTTATTGTTGCTGATGTTGTTGTGGAAGCTTCTTCTGTTGTGTTAATGCTATTTTTCCTAAAACGGTTCAATCTCGATCCATCTAGTAAGTTGGGGTTTCTTACGATTGGTCTCTTGAATTTTTTTAGAGGTCTCTCGGATATTCCTTCGGAATTTTGTTGGGTCTCTGTTGCTTCGGTGGTTGGTGAAGAAGTTGTTGTAGTGGTAGATCTAAATCTGTTGCTCCTTCCAAAGTGGGTACCGTCCAATAATTTTCTGGCTATAGGAAGGGTTTTGGATCCAGTTTTTAAGCTTTCGTCAACTTCCGTCGTTTTTGAAGATGTGGTTGTTGAAGCTGTGGTTGTTGAAGAAGTCGTAGTCGTTGGTCGTCTTCGCCTCCCAACTTTTCTTCCTGAATTTAAATCTTTCAAATCCACAGCTAGAAGGGAGGAGAGATCTGAAATTTCAGCGGCAATATCCGGTCTGTACTTCCGGTTGTATTCGATGGCTTCGTAATCAGTGTACGGTTTTTCAGTTATCCTATTTCTTACAGTCGTTGTTGTTGTGGTAGCAGAGAATCTTGAGTAGCCTCTACCACGAATTCTAACATCCTGATTTTCTTCTTTAGTACTCTCCGTGGAGAATCTATGTCTGGATGAAAACTTATTTTGGCCGTCAACATCTTCTAGGACGTCGTTGTTTTTGTCATCGTCAGAAGCGAATTCTCGCTGGTTACTAAGAGTTTTACTACTAGAAGGTGAAATTCGTGCTTCAAGGATGCTGTTTCTAAGGAAGGTCCTAGGGGATGTTAAACTCACCTTCACCACCTGGTCTTTGTTGGCAATATCTTCTGGGGTTGTTGTTGTTGAAGAGCGAGATCTCGGATTTAAAGAGAATGGTCTAGGATCTGATAAAACGGGGAGGTTTTCATTTTGTTGTTCTTCTTCCTTTTTTTGGCTGTCTATGATTGCTTTGATGTTATCCACGACGTCTTTAAGTGTATCGTTGTTAGTGGTCTGTTCTGTGATGTTCGTGTCGGTGTTTTCTACTGTGTTTTCTTCTACGGAATTGGCGGTTTCGTCAATTCCGGTAGTATTTGGTTTTGCTTCCTTATCTTCTTTCTGTGGGGAACTGCTGGGAGTTGTTGTTCCTCTACTTCTGATTTCGACATATCTAAACCAGATAAACAGATACAATTTTGGAGTCCTCCCCAACAGCTTTGCTGGCATCCTTACCTTGAAGTTGTTGTATTCTGTTCTTCAGATGGTTTCGAAGAAACGACTTCCTCCTTCTGATTATCATCTGTAGATGCTTCAGTAGTGGGTCTAGACCTTCTGATGGTCACGTATGGGGAGCTTGTGGTTGAAGTTCTGTGTGGGTTTTCGTCTTCTTGGGTTTCAGCTTCGCCAACCAACTTGATTTGAGATCTGGAAATTTCCAAAAATAGAACATTTTAATTAAAAACGCATCATCCTAGCTTACTGCGAATTTTCTGCTTCTGCTGTTTCCGTAGTGGTGGTTATACGTTGCCTCCTAATGGTAACGTATTCCGGTTGGTTCTTTCTGAATGAGGATCGTGATCTGCTCTGTTGGTCCGTGTTTTCTTCTTCTTGGTCATCTTCATGGACAGGTTTTACATCGGCGCTTTCAGTGGACGGTCTAAGCAATCATTGGTTGATTAGTGGATATTTCTAGATTAGTCACGGCGGTTTTCTTACCTAGAACGTACTATGGAGGTGTACTGAGGTCGACCTCTATTTGGAGGTTCGCTGGAGCGTTCCAGACCTTCGTTTTGAGGACCTCTGCTGTTCCTTCCAATCGTGTTATAGCTGCAATAATAAATGGTGAAAATTATTCCATTTATGATTCCATCAGAACTATAGTCAAAGCAGAAAAAGGCTGGCCTTTAAAGAACAAATTCTCAAGGTAGCAAATATCAGAGCGGATCCAATATGGCGAGTTAACAGTTTAGGAAACAATTTTGAAAATATGTTGTTTCTTTTCGGAACCACACTTATGAAGAGCAAAATGATGAAAACCGAAAACCCGAAAAAGTTATTGCCCAAATAGAAATGAAACAGTTAAACCAGAGTATCAGTGATGGAAAACAGTTTAGTGGAATTGAGAAGCTTCTGGCACTCTTGATTTTACAAACCCCAGTGATTGGATGACCACTGATTTTCTTCTCAAGGGAATGAAACATCACATTAGAGCAATTATATCAATCCATAGGAACAGAAGACTATATAGTCTTCTTTTGCTCTTCTTCTATATAGAAGAAGACTAATAGATGACTAAGAGGTAGAAGGTACCTACTTACTCTTAAATTATCTTCTTTAATCTTTCGAAAATCTCGTGTACTCACGTTTTAGACGCAGTCTTCTTTTGTTCTTTCAAAGTAGCAGTGGCCCGTCCAAGCACTCTTTCATACAGCGACTTGTTTAGTATACTCGACCTTGTGGTCGAGTCCAGGCTTCCACCACCTTCCGAAATCTTTAACTGTTTCTCGAGTTCCTCAATTCCCCCCGCCTTCTTGATCAGCTCTATTAGCTCTTTGATGACCCTTGGATCTTGTTCCGCATCTTTACCGTTTCCTTCTTCTCCTTCTTCCCCATCCACATCATCGTCGTATTCTTCGTCGTACTCTTCGTCTTCTTCCCTTGCTGGTTCAGTCGTGGTGACCGTCGTCCTGCTGGTTGCAGCTGTTATTCTCGGAGGGGGCCTTCTAGTGGAAAAGAACGGGGACACTGAAGAAGAAGAAACAGTGGGAGTTGTTGGGGAACTTGTTGAAGTCGAGGTAGTGGTGGTAGTCGTGGCTTTAGCCAGCTTCTTGTTGCAGAGGACATTCTGGGTGTAATCGCAGGAGGCGGCGGCTTTGTTGAAGTACAGGCCGGCTGGACAGGTGAACTGGTGGGCCACGGTGCCCAGATCTGACGGTCCGCTAAGGCACCAGAAGTATTTTTTGCAATCCTTTGGATGAGGGAAGAATCCTTCGTCTTCACACTTGAATTCTGAAAATTGAGAAGGCAAATACTGACAAACAAGATCCTTTCCTTCTGAAGATATTTCAGAAGACTATCTTACCTCCTCCACTATCAGGCGTGCTCGGTGGAGCTGGCGTGGTGTAACTTGGAGTCACGACCAAGCTACTAATAGATGCCGTGGTCGTCTCCTGCTTCTTCTTGGTTCTCCTCCTAGAAGACCTTCTCTTCGTTAAAGTCTTCGATTCTTCGCTGCTAACTCTATTCGGGCTCTTCCTCCTCGAATTCTGTCTCAGCCTGACTGCTGAAGATACCTCAGTGGTGGCTTCTGCGTTCTTCGTGGTACCCCTCGCTTTCGTTCTGGATTTGATCGGTTTCTTGGTGGTCGCCAGCAAACTGGCGTCCGTCAAACCATAAGCTTTCAGCAAAGCTTCTTTGGCGGCCTCGATGATCGGGTATGGTCTTTCGCCGCATTTTCCTCTGAAGTCGTCGTTATCTATGGACCAGAACATGATGCCGCCCAGTCCGTTTTTCGCCACGTATTCTGCTTTCTTTCTGGCTATGTCTTCGTCGTCATAACCTACCCATTGGTCCTCTTTGTAAGCGTAGGGTCCCATCGCGTCTGGATATGGAGCTTCGATTGTCCAACCGTCCGATTTCAAGTTTACGCAAATCTAAAAGAAGTTGGGAGGAAACTATTTTGGGAGAAGTCTGATATTTCCAATAAAGGATTCTTACCTCGTAGTAGGCTAGGTAGCCGTTTTCTCTTGTGGCTTCGCCCATTTCTCCAGGACCATCGGCTGGGGAACCAATTTCGTTGGCATCTGGATTGTATAAAGTGTACGATCTGCCATAGGTTGGTATTCCGAGGACTAATTTGCTTTTATCCGCACCGCTTTTCAAGTAATGCTTGATGGTGTAATCCTAAATGGATCAAAATCAGTTAATGTAGATCGATACGGATTTTGTGATTGTTTTGGAAATCGATTTCAAGAAACTTACGATGTTCAGGTCGATATCCAAACTGTATTCGTTTTCTTCTTCAATGGGGTATATGGGGGAATGATGGTTTACAGCTGGTTCATATGCTGAATGGTAATCATAACTTAAAATATTCATCCAATCTAAATATCTGAAAGAAAAAAAAATTGGAGGATAATCATTTGTTTACCCCATCCAACATTCAACTTACTCTGTTAGTTTCGGTATATCATATCCCTTATTAATGTATTCAATGCCAGCTGGGACTGCCATGGTGAGCAACAATCTTGGTCTGCCAGTCTTCTCGGATTCCCTGTCGAATTCCTCTCTTAACTCTTGCACCAATTGAGCATAATTGTCGCGATCTCTGGTCTTGCCTCCGTCTCTAAAGCTCGGGTATTCCCAGTCGAGGTCCAGACCGTCGAAGTGGTTTTGACGCAAAAATTTGATGGTGTTTTTCACCAACTCTTTTCGTCTCTCCGCGTTGGCGACCATGGGCGAGAATCTACTCGAACCTTCGTTCCAGCCACCTATGGCCAGCAAGGTCTTCAAGTTCTTGTTGTAGGTCTTCAGGCCAACGAATTTTGCGTAGCCACCTGTAAGAAAGGATGTAGTTTTTCGGATTATAAATAGTCGAAGGTTTGAAAAAACTTTGGAAACGTGCATTAGATGATCGGTAGAAAGACCATCTCTTAAGATATTCATAGAAAAGTGTGGTGGAAGGGGAACCCTGCATCTCTATTTAGATTATTAGGATGTTTATGGATTTCTATTGCTTTTAGGATTTTTCTAGGATAATAATAACAATAACTTTGTTTAATGCTAAGGACAAAACACAGGACATTATGAAGTCTGGTGTATACGTGCCCACAAAAATTAATATGAAGAATATGCAAATTATTATTGAAAAAACCCATAATTATTATTGTACAGTGAAAGTATAAAAACAATATTCAGGAAGATTATACCACTAAACTGCCTTGGACTTTAAAAATTCCAGCACTAAATACGCTCAAAACAAAGGTCAAGGAT
>JAWQRJ010005688.1:0-10074 GCA_033557515.1 Diorygopyx duplodentatus | reverse complement strand
CCCCCACACAATGTGGTGAATTGTAAAAAAAGCCTAATAGTCCGAGCTAGTTCCGTTCGACCAGCAGGCGATGGCTTCCTATATCCGCAACCCAGCTATAATAAGCATTTTTTTTACCTTAAAGCGGGTTTTTTAAGGTCCGCACCTATCTCAATCAATTTCCTGCTGGTAAACCATACAAAAAAACACTTTTTTGTTACCATGTGGGTTGCCTTGGGACACGCTTTTTTAAGACTGTTTCGCTGACCACCGATAGATCCCGCCAGCAGTTCTGTATCGATGTCTTCCATGTGTTTTCCTCACAATTTTATTTATTTATGATATAAAATGATTTTAGTGAAAGTTGGAACATATCGCAATCGATTCCTGGCATCGGATTATTTAAATTCTGCAAATATCGGTCGATAACTTAAAGCCGTCTTCCGAATCACATACATGCAAGATTAGCGCATTTAATAGTGTAGGGGTGCCTGGAAGGCCGATCTCGCTCGGAGTATAAAAACACCAAAAAACATTGTATCCTACCCCTATCAGAGCTTGCCGGTCTCTCAGTTTTGGTAGCACCATCGTGAAATGTAAAACTAACAGACCGAGCTAGCAGTTTTTAGTTTCTTATACTGGTGGCGCCATCGCACGGCCAACGATTAAACTATCGCCACAGCCGATAACAGAGTTCTGTATCGATGTTTCCCACGTGTTTTTGTCACAATTTATTTATTTACAATATAAAATGAATTTAGTGAGAATCGATACATATCTCAATACATTCCTGGCACCGCATTATCGATATCCTGCAAATATCAGCCGGCAACTGAAAGCCGTTTTCCCTGGTCTAGGAATTCATACATACAAACATACATACACACAAACAAGGTTTGCGCGTTTAAGAATATTAGATAGATAGATAATGAGTTGAAATTTTAAAATGGTAGATTATTTTGCCCAGCCTGTATAAATAGGCGTTATAGGTTATAAGTTGTAAGTTATTTAACGATTAGATCCTTGTTATATTATTGTTGTTCCTAATTTTAAATTCAATGCGATAAAAAATACAATATTAAAACAACATGTGCAAACAATTTTGCATCAACAAAGTCTACAAAAGTTGACAAATAACTCTAAGCAACACACAATTTGCAGAATCCTTACATTCATGTTCTGGCTATAACGAACAACAACAATTTAATTTTGATTTATGCAAACAAATTACAAACTGATGGCCTTAAAACATTTTTGAAAAATATTGCAACAGGCATGTACCGGATGAAGTACCCTTCGGAAAAAAAATAAGAGCTATATTATATAAAGAGACTATTCAGAAAATAAAAACGCTAGTGGGTAATAATTTGGTTTACCGTAGACGAAAGTACAGACGCTTGTGGTAGGTATGTTGTAAATTTAATTATATGCGTGCTTAATGAGGAAGTTTTGACCTAAGGATACTTGATAAGTTCAAAAGAGCTGGAAGCAACTAATAAAAATCCAGTTACAAGATTTGTAAATATGACATTAACAAACTTTTATCTTCCCGAGGCTATGTTTTATGACAAAATTTTATTAATGCTTGCCTATGCTGCGGTTAAAACTGCATCGAATCTTAAAGTTTTTCATGCAAATTTAATTCATTGCAGGTGTTTAGCACACGGACTTGATTGGGTTGTTGAAATTATGCGGCTTCAATTTCCTCTTGTTAATGAACTAATAAAAAATGGCACACAGATTTTCATTAAAGAGTGAAACTCTTCAGAGAAAGGTTGTCTAACATTCCATTACCACCTGAGCCAGTGTTAACTTGTTGGGCAACATGGATAGATGTTGCTTTATACTAACATTTCGAAGATGTTAAAAACCTTGTGTTCGAGCTTTGAGATACTACTGGTAAATCAATAAGAGGCCATTTCCAAAACATTTTAGAAAAAGCAGAATTGCAAAAATAATCCCCCATTTATTAAATGTAATTTTAATCTTGTAAGTGAAACCATAAAATCCTTAGGGAAACAGGACATTGTTGAGGTTGAGTCGGTTAAAATAAATTATGATTTCAAAAGTGCCATAGACGGTATACCTGGGTGCATAGGTCAAATAGTGTAAACTAAACTCAACGATGTTTTGTCAAAAAACGAGGGGTTTCAAACCTTAAATAAAATATGCTCGATCTTAAATGGGGAGGTGGTTGAAGATTTAAATATGGATCCAGTGTCGTAGCAAATTTTAAATATGCACCTATAACCAGTGTTGATTGCGAAAGAAGTGTTTCAAATTATAAAACCATTATTTTATGTGATCAACGACAGAACTGTAAAATCGAACATTTTAATGAACATTTAATAATTTCATGATTCTAACAGAAATAATTTTGTTTTATTAAAAACTGTTAATAAAGAGTTAGTTATAAAAATACATGTTTCGATTATTAAATATTACCTTGTATCTATGAATTAAAATGATTTAGAAGTTTATTTTTCCTCAATGCTAAACACTTGCTGTAAGTTTTTGTTGAAGTATTTAAATATTATCGTTATATGAATAAAGTATTACAAACCTCTAAATCAATGTTTATTTAATCAATGTGTGTTCAAATGTGTGTTCAATTTATACAATTTTGTAAAATGTATGTGCTTTCTTGATATTTTTTTTGCATATGATGATGCTTTTTTTGCGAAAATCGATATACTTTTTAAGCGCTTTTTAATTTAATTTTAATTTATTTTTAATGCTTTTAAATCCGGACTCTACTTATCAGTTTTATTCAATTTAGAAGCAACATAACAAAATATACCTAGTGAATAGACAAAACTCTGTATACCGATTATCTATTTTTATTCAAAAAGATATTGTTAGTAGTAGAAATTGAGACAAAATTCTGTATATTCAGCTAACATAGGATAGCACAGAAAGTTGACAGATATGTAAATAATTTTAAATTAAATACCTACTAATAGCACATAGGAAACGTAGCAAAGCTTTAGCAACAAGGAATTTAATATTTATTTATTTTTAGTAATAAAATAAAATGTAATAATTACTCACAATATTTGAATAATTTCCTTATTAATTTCCTGGGTAATTTACCTCACTATCCTTTACTATCCTACTCACAATATTGTTATATAGCAGGCCATTAGGGTACACTTATAATGTATGTAACCTAGGACGAACACTGAAAGTCAGGGTACCTGATAGTCCAGGTACTTGAACAATGTAATGTATTCGGTATTCAAAATTTCTATATTTTGTAACATTTTTGAATTTCTCATGAAATTTTACCTTAATATTACTTCATTAATTACATAATTGACCACAATCGCACCCTTTCGTATGAGTTATTGGCCTTTTTATAATAAATTTGACGTTTGCAAAACTTCGGAAAATTGATTGCAAAATCTCTCCTGAACTAAATAAGATAACATATCTCGGTTTTCCCAAGAGTTTTTCATATTAAGCATGAACTTGCTTTTCGTTGTAAACTTAATGCACTAGAATATTAATTTTAGCGATTTTCTCAATATTTAATAATAAAATAAATTAACTGAATATACACATACAATTGTAATGGAGCTAAAGTTTAACTTAGAACTAAGCAAGGTAAGCCAAGAACTTACGTTTTAAGGCGATTTGTGTTAAAAGTTAGCATATAAAATCAGTTTATAAAATAAAATTTAAGCATATTACGGTTTTTGCTGTGAGGTTAAGAATGAAAAATACTCGTTCTTCCTGAACTTAATCCTCTGGAAAAAGAAATGTTTACGATGTGAACATTGAAATTTTGGAAATTACAATCCTGGATAAGTTGATTTTTTAAATGCAAAGATGTTTTTTTTCATAATCAGTAATATTAACTTTTGTCAAATTACATTCTCTTTCTAATTTATCCAAGCGTCATTTATTAGCGTTATTCCTAACTGTAATATTAGGAATAACGTCTAAAATTCCTCTGTTAAGTTATAAGAAATTAAATTACTTATAAGAAATTAAACTAAAAGCTTAAAAAGGATAATAAAACTTTTAATAATACATTTGCAAGGATTTCAAAATTACATCTCAAAATGTTGTAAGAATTCTCTCATCCATACCTTCAACTGTAGTTGGTTCAGAGCAGTAAATGTGGGTTTTTACAACACACCATAAAAAGATATCAAGTAAAAAAACAGTAACATGTTTCTGTCGCATTCGCCTAAGATTAAAAACCTACCATTCTCCTCTGGAAAGGTTCCTTGTGTAGATAAAATAACTATGACAACACTAAAACTAAGAGTTGATTTAAGAAGTAATTCTCTAATTATCTTCTTTAATAAATTGAATCGATTTCCTCTTTAATGTTTTTTTGTCTCTAACCGTTTAGTCGCTATCAAATAAATACAGATAAATGAGACATCCTACGTATGTTGTAAATTAAACAACTAGATTGGTGTAAATAGTAAATTTAAATAGAGTTGATTTAAGAAGTAATTCTCTAATTATCTTCTTTAATAAATTGAATCGATTTCCTCTTCAATGTTTTTTTTCTCTCTAACCGTTTAGTCGCTATCAAATAAATACAGATAAATGACACATCTTACATATTTTGTTAATTAAACAACTAATAAATAGTAAATAGTAAATTTTAATATTATTTATTACATTTATTTTTTTACGGTTACAAAATAAATAATATTAGTTATTATATTTATTGGTCACATTATTAAACACATTTCAATTTTTACTGTATTAAATATCGTTATAAAATGTAAAGTATGTTTCTCAAAAATATGCTTTTTATAGCTTTGCATTGTTATTTTATGTATAGTTAGTTAACACACGATTTTGGTATTGTTCTTTCAAAATCTTTCAAATGATACCATTATCAACATATTTTGCCATTTTATAAAAATACAAGATGGCGGTGTTTTAGAAAAGCTCCAAGCAATAAATAAATGAGATAATTCCACTGTATAATACAAACTAATTAATATCTTTATCCTATTCTGTATTTTATAACTTTTCTGTAGGGCCGTTGAAAAACCTAGTCTACCCTTTTGATCATTTAATTCGCTTCCTGTTTGATAAATTTTACCATCTCTTAATAACTTGAATTAACCCTTCCACTTGGAGTTTTATCCAAATCTCTGTTTCCCCTTCCAATTACTTGTGATTTGAAGAATTAATTTTCGACTTAAAATTAATCCACAGAATTTTCATATCGCCCCTCTTTCGCTCAAATTAAACCGCCCTCTTAAAACTTTGGTAAATGTTGTCGTTAAGGTAATAGAAATTTATTTCTATAAAAAATCCAATAAATAAACGTAAAACTTAAAAAAAAACGTATTTTCTACGCTCATCCTGTTTTAGTATTTACATCAACGTCTAAAGGCAACGTATTTTACGTGTATTCAGGTGAAAAAGCCCAATACGGGAGATGTATAAAAATTTATTAAACATTTTACTGCTAAGAAAGTGAACTTTCTCCCTATCCGGTGTCAGAAAACAGCTTTCAGCGGGAACCCCCGCTGATCCGAACGAAATATATAAAAATTTCATCACCCGCTGGAAATAACGCATAAAATGGTTATTTCATCCCCTTATAGTATCGTCATAAGACACGTGGCATTATTATATTTCCAGCTCTTTTTGATAACTGCGGCTTTTGCCGTTTAGATAAAAGAAATCATTTCTGCCATCAGGACAGGGACATTTATGATCCGACTCACTTGTTGAATGAACATCACGAATATTTAGCCAGAAAACAACGTGGGCACATAATTCTCTGTGTTTTCATTTTGCTTTCTCTATCCCGCATGCCTTTACCTTTTTCCTCCCCCTGTATGAGAGCGCAATTTTAATTAAATTCTCTATTGTATTTCCAACTGATTCACGTTGGTATTTTTAATTTGTCCCAGGGGTCAACTGATCTGGCTGTTATTGTGCGTGCGAACAAATTTAATTAAAATTTAAATACATTTTCAGTGGCCCTCTTCCTCTGTACATCAACGGTCCTCAATTAAACCTTTAATACCCCAACCGCAGAATAAGAAAGTTTAATTAGGAGCATTAAATCCAAGCTCAAAACATTTAAAGTATTTATATAATTATAATATAACATATTATAATTACATAAATATATTAATCTTATACTATTAAACGAGCTAATATTGTTTAAATTTGTAATTTATTTATTTGGTGGCGTCGTTTAGGGCTCAATGGGGACTTCTTGTAAAAGAAAATCGACATATGCTGTTATCTGGAAAGTTAATTCGAGAGATTTAAGTAAATAATTTTAAATTCAATATTAATAATAATATTTTGGACTACCATAAGTTCGGTGAACCAGATATTTAATCTTATTTATATATTATTTTTTATAAAATCTAATTATTTACGTACGTATATTTGTAATATATGTAAACTGAGACGAAAACTGAAATTCCGAGCGGAGCTCGGACTACCTGATAGACCTAACTCGCGCTAACTTCACTCTCAATTTAATTAACTCTCTTAATTAAAATTTTTAAATGCAACACACCTTATACCACATTTTTGCTTTTGTTTATTTTTTGTTTTTAAATCCACCAAATAAAGTTGACGTAGAAGCAAGTAGAGGTAATAGATGTCACAAGTTTCAAGTAAGTTTTGCACGAGCACTGAAATATAGTGGAACTTGCACGTAAGTGCAGCTCAGTGGATTACGCAACAATTGTACCAACAGAACCGCAGATAAAACTTTGGAAACTCGGCTTGTACAAGCGGGTGTTTAACTCAAACCATTTCGCTAAAACATTCAATTTTCGTAGGTAAGGTGCTCTCGCCTGAAACTTTAGCAAACCGCGAGATGTGCAGCGTCTGTCAAAAATACACAATATTTCTGTTAAATATTATAAAAAAGTAATTATATCTCATATTATTTTTCATCACCGTTTTTCTAAAAATTATGTGAGATTTTCGTAATCATGTTTTGGATTTTAATTGTAATATTTCACATTTTGATACTACTGTAACTTTTAAAATGGAAAGCAATTACTTTCCTATAATAATCTAGTTTTAATGCTCAACTAACATTTTTCAAAATAAAAGCTAAATATCATCGTAGGTTCAATATTATTATTATATTTTATAAAAACTGTTTCTTCTAGCCTGTGTCGTTTAAAGCATTGTTAAAGCGAATCTTTATTGTGTCGAAGCAAAATTTGTCAAATGACGCCTGAAAAATACAACAATTTACGAAAACTACGAAATATATATGTTGGAAATTTTTCATTAAAGTAATCACAATCCAGATTTAACAAACCAAACCAAAGAATAGGATAATTTTTTGGTTTGTCTTGCTGAATAAACTGTCATCAATGTAATTGGCTATAATTAATCATAATATATACAGGGTCCGCCACGATGAGCGTTCATTAGAAAGATATGGAGAATCAGGTAAATTAGAACATTGAAAGTTTGGGATTATTGGTTTTTGGGTACTGCAGTCTTAACTAAAATATTTTCAACTTTTGATCACTTCCGGTTATACCGGAAGTGGTACTCAACTTGCTTATTTCTAATGGAACACCTGTATTTTATTGCACTTCTGAATTGTATGTTAAAATTTAAAGCAACGTTGTGCTACATTCCCTATAGTAAATATTAACAGTTCCTGAGATGTTTCCTGAGATGACAGTTACAGTGCTCTTTTAAATGACGTGTAAAACAATAAGTACTGCAAATAAAGGAAATTTATTCAGCCACGTTAAAGAGACGGAAAACCTTTATTGGAAAGTTTGTTGAATTTTTTAAAATATTTTACAGGGTGTTCAAAATATTTAAATACGATATATTTTATATATATTATAAATTATTATATATTTTAAAATATTTTATATATTTAAATACGACGTTAAAAAAATTAGCAAAAGTAATTTTTTTTTTAATGAAAACCTTATTATTTCTATACATTTTTGAATTCTTAGAAGAATTGACACACACACAAACGATATTAACTTTCTGTATAATATCTTATACCTAAAATGCTTTGTTATTGGGATAAATCAGTTTAAAGAAAATTTATCCGAATAAGTAGTTATTAATAATTCCAAATCTAGAGTGCTTTGAAACAGCCAACTCAATATTAGTTTATTTGACAGTTAGACTCACTCTGTGTACGTGTATCATTAATATTAAGTAAATGTAAATAAATTGGTTTAAAGAAAGTGTATCAAAATAAGCAATTTTAATTAATAATCCTAAATTTAAAGCGACTTAAAAAAACAAAACATATTTTAATTATAACAAATAAACCCAAATAGAAATTCAACTGATCAAATCTTGGTACTTGCAACGCTAAACAAAAAAAACGTATCAAAATACGACCAGATAAAGTGTATAATCGTTTTCTTTTTTTTATTAAAGTAAGTGTTTAAAAACGCTGCCATTTTTCACCAAACACAAAGTAATTCTTTTAAGAAGGCATCTGTTTGTTGACAAAGTGATGGAATTGCCACTAATATTATTAAAAGCAGCGCTGACTCTACATTGCATATCATTCTTGGTTGTAACAGGATCTGCATATACCTTATTTTTAAGGTATCCCCAAACATAGAAGTCCAAAGGTGTTAAATCGGGCGAACGAGGTGGGTACTTGTATGGACCATTATGAGCGATCCACCTATCTTCAAACATATCATCTAATACAGATGAAGCGGCCATTGTCCTATGTGGAGGACCACCATCCATTTGATAAAACGCCCTGTGAATCTTTTCTTCTTCAAGATGTTGCAGTGCTTCTCCCACAACATTTCTTAATATGTCTACATTCCCCTCCGAATTTAAGTTTTGATCATAAAAAAATGCACAAAATTTTTCCTTTTTTTATGGCACAAAATACATTAAAACTCCAAGAATCTTGGAAATCGCGTTCTCGAACAACTCTCGGATTTTTTGAAGTCCAAAAATGACTATTATGCCCGTTATAAAGGCCAGTTCTACAAAATTTTGCCTCATGGACTGATCACATCCTTAGTAATACTATCAATCTCTTGCGTTTTTAATAAAAACCATTCGCAAAATTCAACTCAAGGAGATAAATCTTCACCCTTCAAATATTTCTGTATCCTCGTCATCAAGTAATGGCTTGTTTTTTGAAACTTTTGGCAAAAGGAACCATATTCCTTGCAATTTCTTAGAAGCCTACGCAATATGCCTTTGGTTGGATTTGGACGATCTAGATATCTTCAGAATATACACGTTCTTTGAATTATAGGTACTGTTACATTCTCCGTTCTCGGTCGTTTGGAACTCTGAGAAATTTGTATCCTCTGGCCCACTTGCTGTTTGCGTTGTCCGGGATTTTGGGAAATGTGCATCCTCTGATCCGTTTGGTTGGAACTTGGAGAAATGTGTATCCTCTGGTCCGTTCGGTTAGAACTCGGGTTGTCCGATTGCAGCTTCGATGTTTAAACACCTCGATATCTAAGTACTTGTACCCAAATTTCGGCTACAATCCTGCTGTGCTGCATCAGTTAACTGCCAAAGCCGTCGGTTTTCATTAAAAAAATAATAATAAACAGTTTGTTAACACGTTTATTTGTTTAGAGATTTATGTGATGACACATTGTCATAACTTTTTATGTACCAATACGGGATTTTGGCACATAACTAGTGTAAAATGGCTTTTTCTTTGCACCGATAAACCCAATAAATTTGGTACACAATAAAAAGTTTAAGTTACTTTTAAAAAGCAATCACGGTTTGCTGTGAGTTGTAACTTATAAACACAGATAAAAAAACATGTTTTTATATTTTATTTTCCCTATAGATTAGAAAGTTTTAAAATCATTTTGAAATGAACCAAACTAAAACAAAGGGACGTATAAAAAAAGTTTATCAATATAAGCATTTGATGAACATTTGCGGCTGATATCGTCTGTTTTTAACCCTTACTGAAATCGGAAATAATCAAATGACGCGTAGTATTGAATCATTGTTTGCTTTTTGAAATAACATTACTGTTAAAGAACTAGTAAAAGTTTGGCAAGTGAACGAAATAGCATCCTGTTTTAGTGATAACTAAAATCGATTTTTCTCTTTACGTAACACTTACTTTGTGCATTAATTTATATT
>JAWQRJ010005687.1:0-10074 GCA_033557515.1 Diorygopyx duplodentatus | reverse complement strand
TGTATCTGGATATACAATTGGGAAATGTGTGACAAAAACAACGTTACTGTTTGAGTAATAAGCTTCAATTTCCAACATATTGTAATAACTGTGTAATTTTTCTGATAAATTTAGAAACATTCATTCTACAATAGAGTAATATTTCAAAACTGTTTATAAGAAGGATTCTACTTCTTTAATTTTTAATATACTGCTATGATATGTGTTCAATCTAGCGAAAGTTATAGAATTTTCGCTGTCATTTACTAAATGTAATATTAAATTGTCAAAAGTAAAATTAAATTGATCTAATATATTTCTGATATCTAAACAGTAACTAAAGTCGTAGTCTATCTTTCGCACTTGATTGGTTGATTTATCGTTGCTTGATGCAATAACATTTTCATTGTGCTCTATATCTGTTACAGTTATATTTGAATAATCAATGATTTCAGTAATAGAAATTTCTCAATTTAATTTTTGGACTATTTCAACATTATTACTTTTTAATTCTTTAATTACTCGGTCGTAATTAATTGCATCGTTTACATCTGAATTACCTATGATATTCCTAATTATAGATCCTAGTCTATCAATCACTCGTCTTTTTATTCTAATATTTGGTATTGACGTATCGAATTTTTGCTCCACGGTACTTAATTGAAGCCATAAAGTTTTATAAAAAAGTGTAAGTCTGTAAATTGTGGATTTGATAATTTAGTATGAATCATAATTATGAGATTGGCATATTCTTCTGTAATTATACTTATTTCATCGCGAATTGGTTCTAGGTTCTAATAATGAATGAATCTATCAGTTTTAGATTTAATTCTCGCTGCATCTAGCTCATACGGGATAATTCCGGGATTCTTATTATAAGATTGGTGATTTGGACTTCCTGTGTTTGCATTGGTACTAGAAGAATCAGCACTATGATCGCCATTGCCATTTCCAGATGTGATCTCTATAACAATTCAGAGTTATTTATCTTTAGTTTTCTTAAATTTTGTTTCTGCAAATTTTTCAATGGAATTTTAATTGTTATATCTTGGTTTATCATTATTATGTCTTTATTAAATTTCCTTTCCAATTTATTTCGGTTCCGTTTGTGATTTATAATTTAACAGTTAGTGTTTATCACGATTTTGCGTTTCAATAATGCGCTCCTTTCGTTAGATCAAATCTTCATTTATTTCTTTATATATTACTTCAGTAATATCGTGGTGTTCTAATAGCCGCTAAATAACTTTTCATTTATCTCTATATTAAAAGGATCTTTGATATTTAAGTGTCCGTTAATTATGTTAATTGGTTTTTATTTGGTTGCTGTATGAATAGAATTATTATAACCTAATACTGCGTAAGGATTTTGATTTCTACACCTGATTGATTTGTTAAAGGGTATACTTGTGAGTACTGCGAAAATGTCCCTATTATGGTGAAGAATTTTTGTGCTTGAAATGTGTCAATACGAACAATTTTCCATCAAAATTAGGAATAACGCTCAGGGTTTTAATATTAAAAGCTGGTGGTGTTATTGTTGTATTAATTAAATCTTTTATATTTAATCTGTTGAATCGTTCAGACATATCTAAATCTAACTCTATGTTTTTCTCTAAATCCACGTTGTTTTCGTCAAGGGAATCAATTGAGGAAGTAGAGTTCATTTCGCTACCAGAACTTCATCGAATTGGGCAAAACGATCATTTTGCGACCATTTAACTCACAGTTTCTCTAAAACCTGACGTCCTTGCGAATTTGGGCGGTCAGATCCGTTTTCAGCGCCAAAAAATCTATAAGTTACATAGATTTTCTGGAGTCTACTCTAGCGCACCCGCTCATTACCTCCAGTTACCTCCATAGCTACATTACCTCCAGTATACATTACCTCCATATAAATGAAAAATGTAATTGATGGTTTAGTTTAAATAAAACAAGATCATATTAATGAGTTCAGTGTTTCCCCATTACATACCTTGTTTTCGTTAGCTAAGCTTTGATCCCCTTTTTACAGATTTCTGCGTTACCGATCGGACGCGCATTTGGTTGCATAACAACTTGGGTGACACTAACCCCACTTCTCTTGAACTGTTTGCTGAACTGTTGACCGACTCGCGTATTTGTGGCCGCTGCTCAGTTTACAAACAACTGCGGGTCGGTGTGTGATGTGAAAATTGTGATCGCGTGAGCAGGTTCTCGGCTTTGTTTGTTTTTTTCTCTCCGTTAGTGTGTGCATACTTGATTTCTGCGAGATTATTGTGCTCAAGTAAAATTACAGGGTAAGCCGTTTATTGTTTCTATGGGCATTTACGCGGAAATATTTGTGGAATGTTGCACAACGGGCATACAACGTAATGTGCGCGTAGTTAAGTCACTTTAGCAGTGTTTACTTTTTCGTAAAAAAAAACAAAGAATCTGGTCGCATTCTACCAGTTTTTTTAATCCTTATTAGTATATTAAGTAGTTTTCGTACGAGCGCGTATTTATGGGGGCAGGAACTGCCTCATCAAAGGGTTTTATTTATAGGGATCTAGATAGATGCAGGGACGCTGGACCGAGAAAAAAAGAGTTACGCCAGCTCGCTCCGATGTTTTGAACTGTCGTTAATCCACTTACGCCTAATTTAGAGTGAAAAACAAAAAGTGGGCTGACCCAGTTGTTTTCTCTATTCAATAATAAGTGCCTGACCGCCAGTTTTATGCTTTATTTGGAGAATCCGTGTAAAGTGAAAGAAAGTTGTGTCAATACTGTAAAACTAGGTCTTATAACGGGGCTACTTTGAATAACCAAGCCGCCTTGATGTTACATTGTGCGTATTTAGAGAATGCAAAATTTTTATGCTTTTTAGGTTAGTTTTTAATGCCAGTGTGTCGATTTCGATTAGTTTTTATGAGTAAGCATTTCCGATCTGATAAAAAAAAACACCTGTAAATGTTAGTTGTCGCAAAAGTATGTATATGCACTGCCATCGTTGAGGTATTAATTTTTTTTACGATACTTGCAAATAAAGACAAGGCTGACGTTGTAAATTACGTTTCTTTAGCGAATAATCCGTTTCCTCATTCTTTTTTTACCTGCAAGGTCGACGAGAAACTAAGTATACTGTTACTCAATGTTTTAGCGACATACAGTGAAGGATTAATTACAAATTTATCCTTTCGCACAAGAACATTAAGAAAGAGGTAAAATGGTGACAGAGTTGATTATCCTTGTTTTGACTGAATTATTTTCTTCCCTATCTTTGACGTCACGTGAGGAATAATTGCTAAAGTTTTATAAGTTTGATAATAATGGGTGTATTTCAGATGTGTAAATTGGACGTAGCGTGCTTGATCAACTTTGTGTGGTTTTAATTTCATTGCGTAATTGACGAAGTGAGAAAATGTAATTAAGGTTGAAATTACTTTAAGATCACATTCTTGCTGATGTAGTTCTTCCACATTTACATCAGCATTGTTCGACTACTAGAAAAATCGAAGAAGCAATAGAAATCCATAAACATCCTAATAATCTCAATAGAGACACAGGCTTCCCACTCCACCGCACCTGGAAATCCGTCATTAACCTGACTTGTTCCGTTAATGACCAATCAGCGAGCCGACCGAAATTTCATCAGCTAGACCATAGATCAGTAATACAGACTTTTCTAAATCATTAATATTTCTGGATCATAAATACCATTTAACTTTTAGTAACTATAATAAGGATCATAGGCATTGACGATGAACAGCTAGAAATGTTTTTAATTGAAAAGTCGGATGCGAAATAACTCTAGTGTCTCTTTTGTTCCTCCCAGCGTTGTGCGCACGTTACAAAAACACCGCCATCTGCGATATCCCAACGGCGATATACGTCGAATAGTTTAGTAAGTTTACAGTCACCGTTCGTCGTGACCGCACTTCCTCTGCAGTTTCTGTAAAAGCAGACGTCATATAATGAGGAAGTAGGTTATTAGACGTGATTTAGAGATGACTGTAGGCCATATACCGCGTATGATGAGCTCGAAAACCGCGAGAAACGATCGTGCTGACTCATGTCAGATGTCGTGGATTTGTTTATACTACAATTTTGTCAGGGATACTTCCAAAATATTCGTAGCCTTTATTTTTGCAATGTAAAATTTTGGCATTTTTGTTCTTGTAAAGGCTGAGTTGTTATATGTTTATGTTCTTTTATTCTTGTACTGAGCTTTCGTCCGGTTTCGCCTATATACGTGGCTAATTATTACATAATTTCACACAATTTCCCTACATTTCTCCTTAATTTTATTTTATAATCCCACCAGCGACAAAGCTATAATCGCTAAAAGTACTCTATGCAACGCAACACCTGTATGCTTTGCATGATGATTCTAGAGGAAAAAAGTGAAATTTTTTCACATGGCTCGGGAAATGTTGTATTTCCTGGATTGCATCAATTTTACGGCAAGAGAAGTAATGTGGGAGGTTCCCATAATGAAAAAATAATGGCAAATTGCCGTATGTTTACCAGATTGCAATGCCACGTTATTATAAACGGCTTACGTCAATTCTCGGTAGCAGATTTCGGTGTCTACATGACCGTTTGTTTCAACATCACGTTCAACATCGCGTTCGTTACACAAGGAATGTTTAATTTTTTCGAAGCCATAAATTTTCGAAGTAAGCCGTGAAACGACGTTCGCATTTGTTTTGTTCTCGATTTCAACAATAAGAGTGGAAAAACGATTGCACAGCGAACTGTGCACCGGGTACAATCAGCAATAAAATTCCTTGCATGGCATAGCAGAAATAATTTCGAATAATGAACTTTACTGTGCGCGGGAAAATTGCTTAGGTTGAACAATGATCGTTTTTTGACGCTACCTGCAAACGATGAATGTATCATCGCCTACAAGGACTCTGCCAGTGATTCATGCGTACACGTAAAGCATTTACTTATCACGGGAAATAATGAAAATGTTCACTATAAAAATTTACGAATACCAACGTCAAATAAACCGCTAATAGACCGCTAATGACTTTTTTCCAGGGCAAATTCAGTGAAACCGCAGACGATACATCAGAGATATTTTCGACACTACGCCAGTTAAACAATGAGATAATTTCTCTATTTCCTGTGTATTCTAGATAAAACGTCGTTTTCTAGGATATTTTGTAAATATTGACTGCTATATTATTACAGTAAGTGAAAGCGTGTTAAACGTACTGAGTTTTTGATTCTTGTTTGCGCAATTAATGTAATTAATGTTAGACAGAAATACGTTTGTTATTATAATAATAGAACTCCACTATATCTTTAGAAATCCAACCCGCATTGAGCAAATCGAAATCCGCTCAACTTTTTGCTCAACTCAGGGAGGGAAGGAGGAGTTATGTAAGATAAACAACCAATGAAATCATTAAGATATCAAAACCTCGTTGAAACAGACAACTCTAATTATATTTGCCAAATATATTATCTAGTCATTAGAAAAGATACGATATAAAAGTACGTCATGTGTCTGACAAGTATACTGATGTATGCTCATCGGACATGACGTACTTCAAAAATAAAGAGGAACGTACAAAAACATTCCTCTTTTCCAACTAGTCGGGGTGGGAAGCGTCGATAGCTCAGTTGGTAAGAGTGTTTCGGTACAGACGAAGCGGTCGCGGGTTCAAATCCCGTTCGGGGCAATCATTTTTCTCTCAAACCTACAACGACTTTCTTAAAACATAATGCAATGTAACATAACATCACGTATACAGAGCAGTTGCGAGCATAAAAATACCTGCAGTTATTTTTTATCGTTTCGTAGAAATCTTAATTTAAATGCCCATTTGTATTTTGTATGCAATGCGTAGCTATTTTAAATATGGGGTCATAGACCTGTCTTTTATTATTACTCTATGTTGTTTTTTATAACATACTCAAATTTGTTTTTATACTCACTGTATACTTTATCATCTCAGATGTGATCCCATCATGTCCCAGTGCTTTACCTGTTTTTAAACTCTTTATTGATTCGCACAATTCTTCGTATGTTATATTCTCTGTTTCTTCTTTCTCTTTTGTTTTCTCCTCTTGTATATTTATTTCTTCGCTTCTTGCTATTTTCTCTTCCTCTGCACATAGCAGCTCTTGAAAATATTGCTTCCATCTGGCCATTATTTCTTGCTCCTCCTTGACAGTTCTCCCCTCCTTATTCTTAATCTGTATTGTGTGTTGTGTTCTTCCTTTCCTCGTATTCTTCAACATTTTGTTGAAGAGTTTCTGATTGCCACTACTAATTCTCTCAATCTTCTCTCCAAATTCCCTCCATGATTTTTCATTACTGGCTATTACCATCTCTTTGACTGTCTTTCTTTGTTGTTTGTACTTGTCATAGTTTTCCCTCATTTTGTTAGCCAGGTACTTCTTCCATGCTCCTTTCTTTTCCCATACTTTTTCTCTCATTTCCTCATTCCACCACGCGATTTGTTTCCTATAGTTGCTTGCTCTACAGACTCCACATGCCCCCCGTGCGGCTTTCATTATTATATTCTTAAATTTGTCCCATTCTTTGTCTATGTTCTCCGATTCTTCATTGTTTCTACTTTCCGCAATTTCTCTTACAATTAATTCTTGGTACTTTTCGGCCACTGTCTCTTCCTTCAATTTGTATGTTCTTATGGTTTGAAAGTGTACTTTCCTTTTAATCTCTTCCTGCGAATTGCTATTTTCTTGCTGTTTCTTTACTTTCGCTACCAACAGATAGTGGTCGCTGTTGATTTCTGCACCTCTTTTCACCCTTACGTCTTTTATCATTTTCCTCTGGCTCCTTTCCACCAATATATAATCTATTATTGATTTCTCATTTCTTGATTGTTCCCCTCTTTATGTATTTCATTATGCTCAAAGAAAGTATTTGCTACTATTAGGTTGTTAAGTTGACAGAATTCTAATAATCTTTTTCCATTATTATTTCGAGCTATTTCTTCATGTTTTCCTATGCTTTCGCATGCATCGCATCTCTTTGGCCCACTCTCCCGTTGAAATCTCCCATCCAAATTTTTATACCCTTACTCTCTTTGTTTATTAATGTTAATTCTCCCCAGAATTTATCCTTGACTTCCATTTTTTCGCCCTCAATTTATTAATAAGAAAAGTTGACATTATTGACGTTATTCTAAATATTCAAAATATTTATTGGAGATAGAACAGTTCTCGAGGATGTTTTTGTTACATGTATGATAAGAGTGAATTTTGGACTCCCGCCGCCACAGCCTCGTCTATGTTATAAGGAACATTTTCCTCTTCCAATATGCTGAATTAGAATTAACAATTAATTTTTTACCACCAAATGATTTCACCACAAAAACCAACACTAAACCCTGTGTTGATTTACTAAAGCCTGTTGTTTATTCACATTTACAAATGAAAGTTATTGCAGAACAGTAATTTCATTATAACATAAATACAATTCATACATTACAAAATTTCTAAGAGTGCGCTCTCTAATTTTGTAGAGTTTTGTTACCTTTGTCAAGACGATTGTGGGAAGCAAATGTGCCCTTAATTGTTGGAAGAAGTGTCGGTTTCTTAGCCTACTTACGATTGCAAATACGAGAACATACGGTAATTGAAGTGCATCCAGACAACGAAAATCCAGACTTGCGATTAGAGCACCCATGGTCTGCACTAAAAGATCATTTGGATGGCATAGATATAAGTAAGCTGGATAGAAAAGAGCGCAGTCATGTACCAGCCCTTTCAATTTTGTATTATTACTTAGAGAAATACAAATCTTTCCATAACGGTAAGCTCTAGTGCATTTTGTTCGTATATACTATATTGTAAACGAAATTTTGTCAAGGAATACTACCCGTTAGTAGAAGTGACAAAAATGAAATCAGGGACATGATTCGATCCAATAATTTGATTAGTGAAGAAGGACAACCGCACTTAGAAGAAAATTTCGAAGAAGCAATCCATTATGTTAATACGTGTATTGGGCAAGCAAGAGTTCCATTGCAGGTGCAATCGATTTTGGATAATGAAAAGTGTACAAATCTTACACAAGAGGTGAGTGTTATTAGTGTTTGGTTAATGTAATATCAAATAAATTTTTGTTCGTTTCCATGTTTGTTGCTTGAAAATGATCAAACATCATTTTGAGATGTAATATAAAATGATAGTTTACTCACGCAACAAACATTTCTTTCTTTAGGCAGGGGGCTGAGTCTTTAGAAAAACACGTGTTACCTCAGTATTTTGTTTAATTGTACCTAACGCTTTTTAATATTTGCAAACCAAATGAGATTTTTTGTAACACATTCAATTAACTTATTATATATAGTACAGTTATTTTGTTACCATCAATTCGAATAAAACACAAGCGTGGAGTACAATGACGCAGACTAAAATTGCATGTTCTAAAAATGACCTAAAAAACTGAATTTTGCCGTTTTTTAACAATCTCATGTGTGTAGAGTTCTTCGTTTTGGGTGATGTGTGCAGCATTGCGAGAAATGGTCCAAGCCGAAGGTTGCTTACCAGTGCGGGGCAGCTTACCTGACATGGCAGCTGATACAAGCAGCTACGTAACTCTACAACATCTGTACCAGAAGCAAGCGCAAGTTCAAGCAGAATCAGTGTACCGCCGAGCTACGGAAATTGCAAGAAATCTAGGCCAACCACAAGATGCCATCGCAGAACAAGAAGTAAGATATCAGTATATAAGGATATAAGTTTGATCATTTCTTTATTGCTTCAAGATTAACACCATATTTTTATCACATTTCAATTCCTGCTTTTCAATGCGTTGTCCTTTTTTTCATTGACAAATAAGGTTGTTTTTAATGGAAACAATGCTAATATATGAACAGATTTTATAGTTAGATCTTTTCACTCTTCTAAAAAGTGTTAGAACAAACTTCACTTATTTTTCAGTTATCCATCAAAACCTTCAATCTTTAGCAATGTATAATCAATACTTGCTTAAAATTTGATAATTTTTCCTTTCTCTCATAAAGAGAAATGTTTTCGGTCCAACATTGAATGAATGATGGCTTAACACTCCGTGTGGAGTTGCGCCGCTTTTCAGCTTTCTAAATCCATATTCTTGGGTGGATTAGTCCCAGTTGTCCGTTTCCCCAATCCTCTCACTTATACATTTCCAAATTTTTCTGTCACTCGTCTTGTGTTGCCATCCTCTTATTCCGGCTCTTTTCAAATCCTCCCTCTTCTTCTCCTCCTTCCTCCTGGATTCCATTCTAACACTGAGTGGCATGTTGCATGCGCTCTCCAAATGTGACCAAGCCGTTTCACCCTTTGCCGTTTAATTTTAGTCACTATATCGACTTCAGCCATTTCGGTGTAGATCTCACCGTTTGTCCTAATTCTATATTCGTTTTCCGATAATTTGTTGGCCCCATTATTGATCTCATCGTCTTCCTTTCTGCGATCTTTAGGTCTTCTTCCTCTTTTTCGGTCATTGTTATTGTCTCTGCGGCGTACATCATTATAGGTCTTATTATTGTTTTATATATAGTCAGTTTTGTGTTTATTGCAAGTATTTTGCTTTTTAACATTTTTTTATTGGCTCTTCCAGCCATCATTATTTTTTCTTTGATTTCCAGTGTTCTCTCTCCTGTACTTGATATCATTACACTGAGGTATTTATATTTATCCACTTCTTCAAATTCAAAACCACCAACCTTTATCGTACCATTTCCTGTCTCATTTCCCAGTCGCATTATTTTTGTTTTCTCTTCCATTTTTTCTCCTTCGGTTACCACTTCCTTTAAAATTTTCTCCATTATCTTTCTTCTTTTAGTGGCTATAACTATATCATCCGCATATGCAATTATTATCTGACTTCCTCCTGATCTGAGACTCTCTTTATTTATTTTTCTCATTACATATTCTAAGGCTATGTTGAACAATGTTGCCGAAAGGGCGTCTCCTTGTCTCACTCCTTTATTGGTTATAAAGCTTTCTGTTTCTCCTCTCGATATTTTAATGTGGGCTTTCGTGTTACTCATAGTCATTCTTATTAATCGGCATATTTTCTTTTCCACTCCCATCTCCTCAAGTGCTTCCATTAGTTTATTCCTCCTGATCGAATCAAATGCTTGTTGAAAGTCGATGAAA
>JAWQRJ010005686.1:0-10076 GCA_033557515.1 Diorygopyx duplodentatus | reverse complement strand
CTCTCTTCTATGTCCTTCTTCAATTCATTCACTTGCATTTTCAGGTCAGCATTTTCTTTTCTTATTTCTCCAAGCTCCGCTGTTATATTTCTCAGGAGATTCAACACTTCATTTCCTTGTATTTGCTCTTCTTCGCTGGGTGCAGTTTCTGTTGTAATTTTATTTCTCGCCTCATTTATCATTTCGCTGCACCTTTTCATCTTACTACTCTTTTCAAATATCGTCGCTGCTGCTGTCTGTCCCTCTTCTCTTTTTCTCTTATAGAGCTCTGTAATGCTTCCTACGCTTGCCGTCTGCGCTCTTTTCTCCTCGGTTCCAATTATCGACATAATGTTACTGCTTGGGGTTTTGCCTCGTAGATGGCGCTGTGTGTTGTTTATCTGTCTGCCTATTTTTCTTTATTCTTAATCCGTGTCGCTTTTGTTTCTCGTTCTATTATCGGTCCGAGCGGAAAGGGGTCGCCCGAGTCAGCTTCTCGGAGGTGACTCGGGCTTCTAACCTAACTTTTCTATTACCTTGTTTTCTATTGTCTACTACGTCCCTTTCACCTCTCTAGTGTTCTCCTTATCGTTCTCTTAGTCCCCTTCCCTCGTTTCCGCTGTTTCCTTTACTCGTTATGTCCCTTTTTTAGGGTTGCACCAGGGAGCTTCAGAAACACATCTTACACAGTCTAACATCATATATATCATATGTTAGTGTATAAATATCAAAATGTTACTGTGAAACTCAAAATAGGAAGCTTAAGAAAAAAACAGCTTAGCACTGATTGATGAAAAATAAGAGATCATTCTAAAAAAAAATTCTTAGTAAGAGATTTCAAAATAAAATATCATTTTATTCTGTCATTGTTTCATACTTTATTTTATTTGCCCATTGGCAGATTTATTCAACATTCAATGCTTATATACAGGTCTTGTCAGTTTGAATGAGGCATACCCGACTCAAGCGGTGTGGCAACCTTGCCACAGATACTTTGAGGAGTGGGGGACCGAGAGAGTGAACGGCATTCTCACCAGCGAGCACTCGCCAGTAGTAAAACTTGTTAGGCGTTGCATACTCGATCACAATTAAATGTTTTCCCGAGACCAATTTCGAACAACAGAAGCATTTCATGTATAAGTTAAGTTAAAATATTATTTTAATTTTCATACCACAGGTGATGTGCAAAATTTCGAAACCTCAGACTTAGATTATTAATAATTATTTACCTGCATAAACCAGCCTGTCCAGGTGACACCTCATTATTGCAAATGGTATCCAATAGTCCACCGGGTGTTTCTTTTTGCAGCTGAACGATACACTTCGCTATGGCAGTCGCGTTTTCTTCCCTTTCACCCGGTCCCTCGGTGTCAAATTCTATCTCATTGTCCTAAAACCACAAAGTGCAGATAACAGTTTTTTCCCTACCAAAATCAGTTCTCTCGATCGTACTTTTAGTAACTTTTGTAGTTGATTTGGTTCCTTATCTCTGAGATAGAACAAGCAGTTCCTGGGATGGTGAGCGTGCAGGCCTAATTTCGCGCAATACACGCTAACTCCGCACTTTGCGCCCATGGTGAAGGGTTTGCCGCAACCACTACAAAATTCGTGCTTGCACTGGGTGCACGTAAAATGCATGCATCCGCCTCTGGAGAGCGAATATCTAAATTTGCATTTCGGACAGTCGATGCCGTTTTCAGCTAGGTGTCTCGCGACGGCTGAAGCCTGATTATCGGGATCGTTAGCTTCTTTCCATTCGGCGAATTTCTTACAAGATATACCTTCGTGTTGTTTCTCCCACTAAAATTTTTCATATGGGATCATCAATATTTTGTTAAAAATTAAAAATAACGTACCGGTCGACGGCAACTCGCACAAGTAACAGATCTGCAATCTGGACAAATAAGTCTTTTTTGTCTTGGATTTGCTATAAATCCTGAAGAACACTGAATAAAAGGAATTAAAAAGACAACATAATTAATTGACCTTGACTTGATCGATCGATCTTACTTGTGCACACCATTTAAAATTCGGATCTTGCATCAATGTTCGATCTCTCAGTTTACTTTGAAACAACTCGTGAACTTGCGGCTCAACGATGCCCTTGAGCAAAATATCCAAATTAGCGAAATAGTCGGACAACTCATCCTCGGAAATCTCGTCCAAGTCGGGCTTTTTACAAAAAGCACACGTACAATCAACAATATTGCGATCGGTAATCTGAATCGTAAAATAGTTTTTCGCACAGTCACGACAACATCTATGGACACATTTTAACATAGAAACAATCTAAAAACAGCGTCTGTGTATTACAAGGGGCGAATAATTGTCGCAACTTACTTTGTTCATGTGGTATTTTCCCGCGCAGAGTTCACAGTCTTGCTGAAGGTACGCTACGGCGGCATCTAGAGTTGCGCATTGCGTCACCGCCTCTAGCACTTCTTGGGTGGAAAATTTTAAAGATATTAAGCTTACTGCTAATTCTGCTTGTTGGTAATTTTCTACTTGGCCTTCGGCTAGCAATCTCCTTGCTTGTCTCTAAGAAAATGAATTTGAATAGTAGGTATATTTTTGTTTTGGAAGTTTTTAATTTTTATTTTTAGGACATGTCATTTCTTGAAAGAAAAAAAAACTATGCACAAGTGAAATCACATTTTTAGATTAAATAGTGGTCTGTGGTTTTTACTTTTTTAAGTAATAAATTTCTACTTTAAAAATTAAAGTAGGTAGTACAGACAAACTAGTAATTAAAATAAAACTAAATTATTATTTTTTTCATTTTAATATTCATATTAATTAATGAAAGATTGCGATGCAAAATCACTAAACTTTCGGCTAAAGACAATTCCTCTTTTTTAATATATTTCATACAATATTTCCAGTTTATGTAATCAAACTTATACACAGAAAAATATATCATTTTGAATCATTCGTTTTCCTACTGTTACAACTGTTATGGTTGAGAGCAATTTATAAAGCGAAATTGAACGTGAACATAAAAAAACGCTTTGAACAATAATAACTTTTATACAGGTTAGTGCAATAATGTATGGCTGGACCTGTGGCTCCTTTGTCATAAATTTTAGGAAAAAAACTTTTAAACAAAAGTCATTACCAACAAAGCACTCTACGACCTTAAAATATTTTCCCATATACACGTCGCTCCATTTGTCCGAAACATCACACACCTTAATTTTCTTTAAATGGAACATCTGTATACTGTTGCATTTTTTATTCTTCTCAAAACTCTAAATCAAACCTTGTTAAGTCCTAGAACACCTAAAATTGCTCGTTGGCGAGCTATTGACGATTTCCTTAAGAATCTTCAGTGCGGAGGCATATTTTCAAAAATGTATCTTCTAATTTGGAATGAGCAATTTTTTGTTTCCTATTACTATCACTTTTTTGAAATGTTCAAGCGTGAAAAATCTCGATTATTTTAAATAGGACACCTATATAAAGTTATATGGTGTGAAACACACACGACTTTCTCTTACCTTGCTAGAGTTTTGAGGAAACTTTTCTTCTTATAAATATTTATGAAAGATATGTGATGGCCAAAAATCCATCGATATAGATATTGTTCTTAAAATTTTATTAGGCAAATAATTGTATGTAATATAATAAAATTAGGTTGGTCAAATGTCATCGTTTGCAAAAAAAAATGTCCGATAACTCCTGAATGGTGTAACTTTCGGAAAATATATGTTTAATAAAATCGATCACAAATTTACAAAACCAATTGCAAGATGATCCGGAATTTTATGGCAAAACTGTCCGCAAGCGTCTTTTCATACACCTTTACATCCAGAATCAACTGGTGTGGATCACTCACACGACTTTCTCTCACGTAACCCCGCGATCTATTTTAGGAACATAACTTCTAAACGGTGCAACTTTGGACATACGAGGTCTATCTAAAGAAGTGTCCGACCTTTGGTCGGAAAAAATATATTACTTACATGACGGGAATGGGAGCGTAATCCCCTTCAAAGTGGACCCCTTGTGCCTCCACACACTTAGCCCACCGATCCTTCTACTGCCGAAAACACTTCTGGAAGATTTCCTTTGGAATGGTGTTCAACTACGCCATAACGTTCTGCATTATCTCTTCTCTACTCTCAAAACAGAATCCCTTCAATGGCTTCTTCAATTTCGGAAACAACCAGAAGTCGCAAAGAGCCATGTTTGAAGAGTAGGGAGGTTGGCAAACAACTGGAATTTCTGGAATGTTTCGCTAAGAAAGTCTGGATCAGGTGCTATGAATGAGATGGAGTATTTCGCCGTCCAGAGCCTTTCAATCAACCAACCAACCAACGAACCAATCAACGAATGGACCAACGAAAGAAAGAACGAACGAACTAAGGAACGAAAGAACGAACCAACGAACTAACGAGGTCACCAAGGAACCAACCAACGAACGAACAAACTAAAGAAACAACGAATGAACCAACAAAGTGACGAATCAACCAACGAAGCAACGAACGAACCAACCAACGAACAAATAAAAGTACCAAAGAACATATGAACCAACGAACTGACGAACCAACCAACCAACGAACGAACCAACCAACGAACGAACGAACGAACGAATCAACGTAAAAAAGAACGCGCAAAAAAAATTCAAGCATGCACATTAAGCTGTCTCCTTCCACTGTGCACAGTGGCGCCGCCTTAGCATCTCTACTATGTGCGGAAAACTTCAAGGTCGGATACTTTTTAGACAGTCCTCGTATGTATGTTTAATAAAATCGACCATAAATTCCATAAAAACGCCAAAAACTTGATTGCAAGCTAAAATAAACTACGGTCGACTATGCTATACTTAAACTTATGCAACCCAACCTACATGAGCGAAATTATATTTTAATGTTTTATTTTTCTCTCGAAAACGGCATGTTTTAAAGAATGCAGTGTTTAGTTATTATGCAATTTGAAAATGGTTTTAAAAACCATATTACCTACCGTATGTTTATGAACATACCATTGATTAATTTGTGTAAACAGGCATTAGTGAAATATAGTTCAGTGTAAACGATGCTTTGTCACCTTGTTGACAATAAGCTAACCTAATTTTGTTTGCCTAAAAAAACTTTTTTACCTAAAATTATTAAAAATAGGCGAAGTGTTCAGTAGAGACTGACGGATGGACGGACAATATTCAAAAATGGTACCATTAATCTTCCATATATTATTGATATGTATTAATCCCATAATTCGTATATCAAAATCTCACCATCAACATTTTGGACTGAACACAGCAGACAGACCGAATGCAAAACTTTCTTTTACACTTTTTTTGAGTTTTTTTTTAAAAATAATAAAGATTATACATCCTAAGCGAAATTTAGTTACTCTTAGTGAAAATATTATCCTAACATTCTAACAATAATTAGGAGAGCCACAACAGACCGTAGGTTGTAAGTGGGGGGCTGATTATAGGATCCACTCACTTTAGTAAATCTGCAAAGTGAACATGAAAAAAAGCAATTTTGAACAATAATATATACTTTTATGTATACAATTGCGAGTTCCTTTGATTAACTGAGTACTTCTTTAATTTGAATAAAACACCAACCCAACATATTAGAAATGAAAACTTGTAAGGCTACTTTTCTACCACCTCACAAGGTTTGACTACATAAACCAGAAACGCACTGTATATTACCAATATCTGAATGTAAACATTCAAACCAACAATTTACTGTAGAAAATTTTGGAGGTACTTTCTCAATCATGAAAACCAATTGTGATTCTTGTTTTTCAGAGGATTTAATGAATCCTTCAAAAAATAAATGTTTTACACAAATACACATTTATGTTCTCAAATTGCCATTTTACAATTTACATTTTCAAATTGCCGCTTTACTAGTAGATGCTTTTTCCCTTTAGAAGGACTACTACAGAGAAAAATCACCTATTAGTAAAGTGGGAGCAGATTCAATTATTTGTCCTTCCTAGTTTTCACATTGGAAATCATTTTTAAAATACTTGATGTTTCCCCTTGTTTTCCCCTTGCCTTTGAAATATCATAATTAATCACGATAAAATTATATTAATTTGGAATTTACTGAGATATTCGTTATTTGGTTCCATCTCTAAAAAAACAGAAGACACCAAAAAATAATTTCTTTTTGGGTGTACACTTTGTTGGCTCTGCTTAAAAAAAAACAAGGGAATAATAGCCTACACTTTGTGCAGGTGGATTTTTTTTATAAACTTCAGTCCTTAAAAGGCAAATTTTAATTTTAAATCTTATATAGTTTTTCTTACTTACACCTTATTAAATTTTTCATACGCTCAGTATACAAAAGGATCCAGGACACACGAAACAATGACAGTCATTATGATACATCTTACCTCCATAATTTCCATCTCAGTCAAATTCTTGATTTCAATATCTAAATCACCATTCTCTTCGTTATTCCCTTCCGATTCGGTGTCCCCGTTTTCTTCGGTTTCTTCATCGCTGGCGGCCGCGTCTTCAGCTTCTTCGTCGAACTCGTCGTCAGTTTCACAAGTTTCCGTAAAATAACTGTCCTTCCTATCGTTCTTTTCCAACTCGTCCAATTTACTGTTGATATCTCTAACGTTTATGTTCAGATCTTCGATCATCTGCGCGTTTTGCTCGTCGAAGCGATTGTAATCCTCGCTGTCGGATTCCACGATGTCGTCAAGCTCGTCGATTTCTTCGTAGCTCTCTTCGTCGTCGGTGCTCGGGTCCAGCAGGTCTTCGACGTTGCTTTCGGACACCGAGGAATCGCTATCATTGTCTAACGATTTCGTATAGGATAACTGTTTGGAACTGGTGGAATCTAAAGAACTCTTTTTGGAATGCCCAAAAGACAGTCTCCTGGTGAGAAGATGGTGTTTTTCTAGCTCTTCGTCCGTGAAATCTAGAGATGCCGATCTCCTTTTAGTTTCTTCGGCGCTGTGCGATTTTGAAAACGGTTTTTGTTCTATCGTAGCCGCAGGAACGTTTTTCGGAGACGGTATTAAGTTTTTTTCTGGCACAGGTGTTTGTGTGTTAGATGATAGTTCATCGACTTCTGCTTGTTTTTGTAATTTTACGTTATTTTTGTTATTTTCAGGTGGTTTTGTGCTGTTATCGATGGTTTCAACTAATTCCTTCTGTTGACCTTTTTGATCTTGATTTTCGAGAGTTCTTTGGTCGCCTTCATCATTGTTTTCTGACTTTTTTGTGGTGTTGTTAAGACAAACATTTGTCTTTGTTGGAAGCTTACGATTTATTGATGTTTTAATGGGGATATGGCTTTCAGATTTTGACTGATTTACATTTTTGGGCACCAATTTTGACACTGAATTTTGTCGGAAAATAGGAATCTTGGAAGACTTAGATTTGGTTATGGATATACATTTTGGGTTCTGAGAAACTTGAATTGTAGTGGACGTCTTTGGGAGTTCTTCTGTAATCCCATCGTCTTTATCAATTAAATTTGTATCATGGCATTTCTTATTTTCTTCATTGGTTGCTGATTCCGTTTTGTTATTTTCCAAGACATCACTTTTGTTCTCAGCAATTTCCTCAGATGTTTTCAGACAGCCATTTTCTTCTTTATCATTTTTTGGCAGATCATCCTTTTCAGCATTATTCCTCTTTTCAGTTATGCCAATTTCAGAACTAGTATTTCGCATCACTTCATTTTCATCATTTTTTCCTTTAAGCTTTTCTTCACCCACCTGTTTTTTATTGTCAGCAACTTCAACATCTTCCTCCATTGAAGAGCTTGTTTGATCCTGGATATTCTTACCGGAATTGTTGCGTCTTATTTCTTGATTTTTAGACCTTTTTCGTTTTCTCTTATTTTTTGGCTTCACATACTCTTCAGTCGAACTGTTCTCTGTAGTTTTTGAATTATAATTTTTCTCCACTTTCACATGCTCTTCTAACGCATCCAGTTTTCCTTCTTTTTCAGCATTTTTATCTCGTTTCCCTGCTTTCGTATCTGATTTTTGTACTGTGGTTTGTAACATTATATTGTTTTGTTTTTCTATCACTTGTTCTAGAGCAATTGTTATTTCTAAGTTGCTTTTGTTTTCTAACAGTTCTTTTATACTGCTTTTGTTTTCTGATACATCTGTTTCATTTCCAATTGTTACTTTAGAATTTGTCTGAAAATCTCTTTCAGTTTCACCAATTACCAATTTTTCTCTATCAGGTTTTTCTACCATTTGTTTTTGTTCATCAACACTATTTGATTCACAAGTTGATGCATCTTTAGATTGTGGTTTATTTTGATCTTTCTGAGGTTTATTACTAGTTTCATGAACAATTTTTTCAGTACTTTGTGTAGTTGCAATGTTATAAATAATTTCTTGTTGTTGATTTCCTGATTTCAGTTCATTTTCAACTGCTGGTTTGTTAGTTTTATCTTTTTTATCACTTTCATCAACAATTTCAAGTTGAGTAACTTTATTTTCAACAACTTCTTTGATGTTTTGTGTAATTGTAACGTTAGGAATGATTTCTTTTTGTCGATCAACACCTTTAGGTTTGTTAATCATTTGTTGATCATCAGATGTAGATTTATTTTTATCTTCATGAACAATTCCAGGTTGATTAACATTTTTATTGTCTTCAAGTATTTTTTTGTTATTTCGTGTATTTGCAACATTAACACTCATGGAATTGTCATTAATCTCATTCTTCTTTTCTTCAGAAGAAGAATTTTCATTTTCCAAATCTTTCTTCTCATGAGTAATGTTTTTTGTTTTATCTTTAAAAAAACTTGTGTTGGTTACAATAATTTTCTCCTCTATTTGGTCATCTATCTTTGCAATTTTCTTTTTATGAATTTTCTTCCATTTCTTCGATGGATTTCTATTGATACGAATTTTATTCACCGACAATTTGATGTTGTTCTTTATGTTTTGCAACAAGCTTGGTCTTCGATGAGTAGTTTCATCTTCGCTTTGCAATGATTTAATGCTGAGTGTGTCGTTCTCTTTAGCGCCAACAAGTCTCGGTTTATCCTCAATTTTTGTCGCAGCTTTATCAAATTTTTGTTGGGAATTCTCTACGCTACTGGGTTTTTTAGATGAGGTGCTTTGGAGTATAATGTTCAGGGTGCTGATGTTCTTATTCTTTACCTTATCGTAGTTGTTGTTCCCTTCATTTTCATCACTTTGCTGATGCTCCGATGACTCAGAAGTGTCAGACTCGGAAGTGTCTTCTTTCCGAATCGTTTCAGTTTTTATATCTGAGTGGTCACTGACCTCTTTAACCTGAATAACTGTGCTACTTTTTTCAATGTACACCTTCTTTCTATTGTCTTTAGAAATGGGAGTTTCCTCCTTTAATTCCGCTTTTAAATCAGCTTGTCCCGATTCATTTTCCGGCTCGTTTTTAACCGCGTTCGCTTCTTGTGCGTCGTGAAAGTTAGGTCTATCCAAATATTCTTCCTGCTTTAAAATGTTGTTAGTAAGAGAACTCACCGCTTTGGCAGTTTCGATAAAGTCTTTATCGTTTTTTGATTTTTCGTTCTCGTGAGCAAGCTCTGAATGAACCAAAAAAAAAATATTTCACGATTTTTCGTCTGTTTAATTAATGCGGTCATTGTGACTTACCATCCCCAGTAACTGCAATCGCCGCCCCCTCATTACCTGACTCATTTTCTACGCCCGTCGGTGGTCCCCAAATTCGGAATAAAAAAGGCTTGAGTTGAGTTTTGCCCAGTTCCACAAAAGCCACTTCAACGTCACCGTGGTTTGCCGTCAAAACCGTCAGAATGTCTTCACGAGTGAATTCCCCGCGTGAAGCCAAATCTGCGTACTGTAAAGAAAAACATTACAAATAAAACTTCTACGAAAACTTCATAGTTAATGATTTGAAGAATGTTAACTTTGCGCGTTAATCGATATTGAATTTTGATCTCGAACTATTTGCAGCTTCTCCAGCAGTTGTGCTGTTAAGAAGAAAAATAAGGCTGCATTTTCAAAAAAAAAAAAAGAAAAAAAAAAGGAATTTGAGTTAAGGAGTGGGTTAGAAACCGAAAACCCTCTGTAGTTATTGACAACTTGCTCCAAGAGTTACGACTAGGAGATATAATGTATAATTGTTTTGCGAATGTCAGCAG